>CM076583.1:612509594-612583739 GCA_034641835.2 Pinus albicaulis
ATAATGGATGTAGGATTGAGATAATAAGAAATTATCCATCTATATCTTTTGAACAATTCATTTGTAACACAATTTGACATTTGAACAAAATCCAAAGGGGATCTCGACCCCAATGGAGAAACAATGGGTGGATTTTATTTAATATTTATTAATAAAAATAAAGGAAATAGTTATGTGTGCACTATGACTAGATTGACACTGGAGATCCTAGACCTTGATCTATGAGGATATGGATGAGGCTAGACTTTCCTAAAACCTTTCGGAAAACCTTGAAAGGAATCTTACTAAATTAGATGGGGAGAGAAAAATGTAATTTCCCCAATGAAGAGGAAAGAAATTGGGAAGAGTTAGAAAAGCTGGAAAAGTGGAAAAGACAACTTTAAAGTACCTCACTAAGGGAAGCCTAGGCAAAAAAAAGAAGAAAGGATCCTGGAAATTCTGGACGCAGAATTTAGAAACAGGCTTGGGGAAAGCACTGCTTAAATAAGATATTACAGGATAAACAAAGTGATGCAGGAGCATCCGACTCAGGGTAGAAAAACAACAGCATGTTTTGTCTTTCGGTGATATGTGACATTTTGACAGGTCTTTGAACCTGTAAATGGTTAATTTGTTTTTAGTTGATTGTTTACAATTAGGGAGTTTTTAATTAAGTAGTGTAGCTGACTTTTTATTTTTTAAGAATTGTAGGAGGGTTAGTTGGTTATTTCATTTTCGTTAGCTGACAGAAAAATTAAAAACTATAGTTAAATGTAACTGATTGCCTGACAGTTTCCAACGAGTAACTACCCAGTCTCCTATCGAGTTACAAAAGGGAGAAGGGTGCATTTTGTAGGGGTTCAGAAATTTTGTTAAGGAAGAGAAATAGAAAGAAACAAAGTTTGGTCCTACAAACCATCGGTATCACATAACTGTGTTAAATTGTTCTCATTTACAGAAATTGAAAGTATTTACAGTTCATTCAGAAAATAGTGTTTATTTATTTTGTTCCTCGAAAAGAAAATTGCTACAGGAATTACTGGAGATATAACAGTCATTGGAGTTTTGTTCCTAACGGAATTGAAAGAGCCTACATTGCACCAAATTTGGAGTAACATACACAGACGAGCATCACATTCGAAGACACGACAAACAAAAGCAATTGAAATAGCGAAATATCTACAGGTAACTTCATTATCGAACTGTGTTTTCCAAAATCAATCGAAAGTAACCAGAACAATAGAATTTATTTTAAACTGCATATATCAATTAAACAGTCGATTTAGTATACCAAACCCAGTTCTGTAGATTACAGGACACTTAAATTACATAGCATCATTGAAAATTGTAAATATTGGAAGGGTTTTAAAAAAAAAACCCAAACCCTGCAACCACTGAGCAAGGGTTCGGCATGCACAACGGAAACACAGTCAGGGTTTCAAACCCCAGAAATATTCTGCTAATAAGATTGTTCCAGAATGACAGGATAGACAAAATAACCCCAACGTTTTCTCTGAGACATAACTGAGATAAGTAAAAGCAAGTTCGCCTGTGAGGTATAATGGAATTCAGTGTTAAGAGAGGGCCGTAACAGATAATGACCCTACCCATTGAAAATTGAAAGGCCACAACAAATCGAGTCAGGAATACGAACAGTCTGGAAGGATTGTTCCACCTACAAGATAAAGTCGAAAAGTCAGTCTAGAAAACCTATAGACCGCGTCCACAATACAAAAAAATAAAAAGGGAAAGAGACTAACAGTTACCTGAAACAAAGGCCGAACGCGCCAAGCAATTGTTGATTTGGATAATTTTGAATCCACCGAAACCTGCTGATGAGGAGCCCAGGGTTTAGACGGAGAAGAAAAGCCAGAGAACACAAAAAAAAAGAGGGATAACTTACTTTTTTTTTTCCAGTTCGAACGGAGTTGAGAAGCTGGAAAGAAGTTTGGTGGAGCCAACCTGTGGCGAAAGGCAACGAGTTACAGTCCGTCAAGAAAACCATAGCTAGAAAAAGAACCCAGCAGAATCTGCATATTGACTCACAGTGCAAGGAAGTAAGATAGTGACAGACCCAACAAGTCGACTAACATAGCATCATCATTACAAACGCCGGAGGGTAACAGAGAAACCAGGAATTGTAGAGCCAAAAGACTCACAGTAATACTCACAGAGAACACCAGAGCAGAAACCCTCATGCAGCAGCCACCGAACGGGAAAAATAACCCGGATGAAAGATAGTTACCAATAAGAGTGCAAAAGCCGAGAAAATCGAAGGATAGAGGAAGTCGAACGACAGGACGGTGCATTTACATTGTGATTAATTGACAAGCACAGAGATCAACTGTTACAGATCTCACTGAAGGTGGAAAAGCCAAGAATATCTACTGACTTTAATGCAGAGCAACGTGGAAAACAAACTCGGAGTGGATTGACACATCACAATTAAACAGTCGACTTGGGCATGGTTTTCATTTTATATTAATTTGTTGTTCGCTGACCTGGACGTGGGCTGGCGCTCCATCAAATTGGTATTAGAGCGTAGATTGTGGTTAGGAGAATATGGAGGTTGGTAGACGGGGACGGGGAAGAGGAAGAGAAATTCGCAGAGTAGCAGAAGAGGGACTGAGAGAGGAGATTCGAATCTTGAATGAGAGATTAGTAGCAGTGGAAGCTGGACGGAGGAGAGACCCCGCAGGAGGGGATGACAGTGATGAAGAGGTTGCAGAATAGGCAGATGGTTTGAAGGGAGAGGCACCTGAACTCAGATTATTGAGGTCAGTTTTTTTATCCAATCATAAGCCAAAACATGAACTTTCTACTTATGACGGGAGTTTGTCGGCAGATGTGTTATTGGATTGGCTGAGTGAAGTGAACAAATATTTTGATTTTGAAGAGATTAGCGAGGACAAGCAAGTGAAATTCACTGCCACCAGGTTGAAAGGACATGCGTCCTTGTGGTGGGACAGATTTCAGGCAGAAAGGAAAAGGCTAAATAAACAGCCTATAAAGAAGTGGGCCACAATGGAGGCCAAGCTGAAAGAAAAGTTTTTGCCTAAAGATTATCAGATTATGTTGTATAGGCAAGTACAGAATTTGAGGAAAAGGGGGGTGACAGTGAAAGAGTATACAAAAGAATTCTATAAGTTGAATTTGAGGGCAGGATGTATAGAAGATACCCCAGAAAAAATAGCAAGGTTTGTAAATGGATTGAGAGGGGAGATACTGGATGAAATCGGTATTCTCTCACCCATAACTTTGGATGAGGCATATCAGTTTGCCCTGAAGGCGGAAGAGAAAATAATCGGGAAGCAGAATGCTAGAAGAGGAGGTGGATTTGGTAGAGGAAATGGGAAGGCCTTTGGCAGAGGCAGTGGTACAGGTTCCAATGAAGAAGGCAGCAGTGCCAAATCTGCAGGAACAGCAGAAAAGGACAACAACATTAGAGGGGGATGACCAAACAATGAGGGAGAGGTAATGGTCAGGGCAGAGGAGCTGTCCAGTGCTATAGGTGCCACAAGTGGGGGCACAAGTTGTATGAATGTCTTGAAGGAGAACCACCAGGTGGGAGAGGAGCTTATGTTACCCAAACTAAGGAAGCGGAAGCACAGCCTCATGAAGTGGAAAATGCACCAGAAACAAGGGAAGCCTTGGTACTGAACAAGGTGCTGATAAAACCAGCAAAGGAAATTGTGGAGCCAGATCAAAGAAAGGCCTTGTTTCGGACAGTTTGCAAATCACAGGGTAAGTGCTGCAAACTGATCATTAACAGCAGAAGTACTGATAATTTGGTGGCCACAGAAATGGTGGGGAAATTGGGACTGAAAAGGCTGAAGAATCCCACTCCTTATAAAGTGTCGTGGCTACAAAAGGGGCATCAACTGTTAGTGGATGAACAGTGTGAAGTATAATTTCAGATAGGCAGATACAAGGATAAAATTATCTGCGACATTATCCCAATGAATGTCTATCATATACTGTTAGGAAGGCCCTGGCAGTATGACAGAAAAGTAATTCATGATGGAAAGACAAAATGTTACAAGTTTTTCAAAGATGGGATAAAGCACACACTTGTGCCCATCAAGGAGGACAACACAGCAGAAGCGAGTGGAGTAAAAGCATTACTAGTGGGCGGAAAAGAGTTTTTGAAGCAGATGAAGGATAATGATGTTAATTTTGCTATTATAAGGAGACCAAAGACAGTGGTCTTGCATACCAAGATCATAGATCTGCCAGAGGAGATCCAGGATATGTTGCAGGATTTTGGCGATATCATAGTAGATGATTTACCTGATGAATTGTCGCCTAAAAGAAGCATCAGTGACTGTATTGATTATATACCAGGAGCTAGCTTACCGAATAAGGTAGCTTATCGTATGAGCCCGAAGGATAATGAAGAAATTCGAAAACAGGTACAGGAATTTCTTGATAAAGGAATGATTAGGGAGAGCGTGAGTCCCTGTGCAGTCCCGACAGTTTTAGCTCCAAAAAAAGGTGGCGAATGGCGAATGTGCACCGACTCAATAGCTATTAACAAGATTATGATCAGGTACAAGTTTCCACTGCCGCGAATGGATGACATGATCGACTGCTTGAGTGGAGCAGCATATTTTTCGAAGATTGATTTGAAGAGTGGCTACCACCAGATCCGAATTCGGGAAGGGGATGAATGGAAGACAGCCTTCAAGACCAATGAAGGGCTGTACGAATGGTTGATAATGCCCTTTGGTTTAAGTAACTCCCCTAGTACGTTTATGCGCCTAATGAAAAAAGTGCTAAAAGAGTTCATTGGGAAATTTGTGATTGTTTATTTGGATGACATTTTGATTTTTAGCAGAACGAAGAAGGAACACTTCCAACATGTACGCAGTGTATTGAGAAAATTGCAGCAGAACAAGCTGCTGATAAATTTGAAAAAATGTACTTTTTTTCAATGGGAATTAGTTTATCTATGTTTTGTGATTGCAGAAAATGAGTTGAAGATGGACCCAGAAAATATTGCAGCCATATTTAACTGGCCATCCCCAAAGAATTTGTTCGAGGTTCGAAGCTTTCATGGACTAGCAAGCTTCTAGAGGAAATTCATCAGGGATTTTAGTGGGATCTGTGCACCCATGTTGGACACAATCAAGAAGGAAAATCAGCCTTTTTGCTGGACTGAAGCAGCCGAGAACAATTTTCAGACTTTAAAGAAGAAGATCACTGAGAGGCCGATCTTGAGATTGCCAAATTTCAACAAACTTTTTCAAGTTTGTTGTGATGCCAGCTGTACAGCCATTGGGACAGTACTTAGCCAAGAGGACAGGCCGATTTCTTATTTCAGTGAGAAACTCAACGAAAGTAGGCAGAAGTATTCATCTTATGACAAGGAATTTTATGTGGTCGTTCAAGCTTTGAAGCACTGGAGGCACTATTTGTTAGGTAATGAGTTTGTTTTATTTTCTGATAATTCTGCCTTACAGTACGTTATGCAACAACACAAGTTGAATCATAAGCATGCAAAGTGGGTGGAATATCTACAAAGCTTTACATTTGTATTGAAGCATATTAGCGGGCAGTCCAACAAGGTGGCAGATGCATTGAGTAGAAGAGCTTTTCTCTTGTAGGAGAGTATGGTGCAAGTGCTGGGTTTTGAGCATTTGAAAGATTTATATCAGACAGATACAGACTTTAAGGAGGCCCATGAGGCATGTCAAAACCATTTGCTGCGAAACAATAGTCCATGGCTAGACTATAATCTGCAAGAGGGATTGTTATTGAGGGGAGGACAGTTGTGCATTTCCGACTGTTCAATGCGAGAGAACATTATTCTGGAAAAGCACAGTAGAGGTATAGCCGGACATTTCAGCATAGATAAAACATTATCCCAGATAGAAAATTTTTATTACTGGCCAAAGTTGCGACAGGATGTGCAGAGGTATGTAAGCAGGTGTAAAATGTGTCAGTTAGCGAAAGGCGACAGTCAAAATGCCGGGCTTTATATGCCACTACCCATTCCGAGTAGACCGTGGGACTTAGTCAGTTTGGACTTTGTCTTGGGTTTGCCCAGGACACAGCGAGGGTTTGATTCAGTCATGGTGGTGGTGGATAGGTTTTCGAAGATGGCGCATTTTATACCTTGTCGAAAAACTAGTGATGCTACTCACGTAGCCCACTTGTTTTTCACGAAGATTGTTAGATTGCATGGCTTGCCGAGGTCCGTTATTTCTGATAGGGACGTACGGTTCACAGGACACTTCTGGCGTACCCTGTGGAAAAAGTTGGACACCCAGTTAAATTTCAGCTCTGCTTATCACCCACAGACCGATGGGAAAACAGAGGTGGTGAACAGGAGTTTGGGGAACCTGCTACGAAGTTTGATAGGAGAAAATTCACGAATGTGGGATTGCGTACTTGCAGAGGCGGAATTTGCATACAACGATTCACCTAATCACAGCACGGGTTACAGTCCTTTTCAGGGTTTGTATGGCATGCATCCTCGCGGAGTGCATGAGCTGCGGGATTTGGGGAAACTTGAAAAAAGAAGCGCAGATGGCGAAGATTTCGCTCAAGCGATGAGTGATTTGCACGAGCAGGTGAAATCCAAATTGCAGGACAACAGTCAAAGATACAAACAACAGGCAGATTTAAAAAGGTGAGAAGTTCAGTCTAATGTTAGGGATGAAGTAGTTGCTCACTTGCGCAAGGAACGTTTTCCGAAGGGGGAATATAACAAAGTAAAGTTTAAAAAGATTGGCCCCTGCAGAATTCTTTGCAAGATTTCTGCCAATGCTTATGAGATATAGTTGCCGCCAACGATAGGCATTTCACCCATCTTTAATGTGACGGATCTGTTTCCTTACACTACAAATCCTGAAGACGACGGGGCAGCAAGGCCAGAACGGGACACCCAAGCTAGCAAGGATTCTTGGTTGAGGCAGATGCCTGCGGCGCAGCCCCTTGAGATCGAGGGTATCCTCGACACACAAGTAGCCAAGCGAATGCGCAGGAAAGAATATTTACAGTACTTGGTCAAGTGGAAGAACCATCTTATTGAGGACAGTTCCTGGCTTGACGTAGCACATATCCAGAAAGCTGGCTATTCGGTGGATGATCTCATGGAACGGAGCCATGATTTTTTTTTTGTTACCCCGGGAGCCTGATGCAGGAGAATCTGACTTAGGGTAGACAAATAGCAACAAGTTTTGTCTTTCGGTGATATGTGACATTTTGACAGGTCTTTGAACCTGTAAATGGTTAATTTGTTTTTAGTTGATTGTTTACAATTAGGGAGTTTTTAATTAATTAGTGTAGCTAACTTTTTATTTTTTAAGAATTGTAGGAGGGTTAGTTGGTTATTTCATTTTCGTTAGCTGAAATAAAAATTAAAAACTATAGTTAAATGTAACTGATTGCCTGACAATTTCCAACGAGTAACTACCCAGTCTCCTATCAAGTTACAAAAGGGAGAAGGGTGCATTTGGTAGGGGTTCAGAAAATTTGTTAAGGAAGAGAAATAGAAAGAAACAAAGTTTGGTCCTACAAACCATCTGTATCACATAACTATGTTAAATTGTTCTCATTTACAGAAATTGAAAGTATTTACAGTTCATTCAGAAAATAGTGTTTATTTATTTTGTTCCTCGAAAAGAAAATTGCTACAGGTATTACTGGAGATATAACAGTCATTGGAGTTTTGTTCCTAACGGAATCGAAAGAGCCTACAGGCCACCAAAGTTGGAGTAACATACACAGACGAGCATCACATTCAAAGACACGACAAAAGAAAGCAATTCCAATAGTGAAATATCTACAGGTAACTTCATTATCAAACTGTGTTTTCCAAAATCAATCGAAAGTAACCAGAACAATAGAATTTCTTTTAAATTGCATATATCAATTAAGCAGTCGATTCAGTATACCAAACCTAGTTCTGTAGATTATAGGACACTTAAATTACATAGCATCATTGAAAATTGTAAATATTGGAAGGGTTTAAAAAAAAAAACCCAAACCCTGCAACCACTGAGCAAGGGTTCGGCATGCACAATGGAAACACAGTCAGGGTTTCAAACCCCAGAAATCTCCTGCTAATAAGATTGTTCCAGAATGACAGGATAGACAAAATAACCCCAACGTTTTCTCTGAGACATAACTGATATAAGTAAAAGCAAGTTCTCCTGTGAGGTATAATGGAATTCAGTGTTAAGAGAGGGCTGTAACAGAGAATGACCCCACCCATTGAAAACTGAAAGGCCACAGCAAATCGATTCGGGAATACGAACAGTCTGGAAGGATTGTTCCACCTGCAAGATAAAGTCGAAAATTCAGTCTAGAAAACCTATAGACCGCGTCCACAATATAGAAAAATGAAAAGGGAAAGAGACTAACCGTTACCTGGAATAAAGGCCGAACACGCCAAGCAATTGTTGATTTGGATAACTGTTGAATCCGCCGAAACCTACTCATGAGGAACCCAGGGTTTAGACGGAGAAGAAAAGCCAGAGAACGCAAAAACAAAGAGGGATAACTTACTTTTTTTTTCCAGTGCGAACGGAGTTGAGAAGCTGGAAAGAAGTCCGGTGGAGCCAACCTGTGGCAAAAGGCAACGAGTTACAGTCCGTTGAGAAAACCATAGCTAGAAAAAGAACCTAGTAGAATCTGCATATTGACTCACAGTGCAAGGAAGTAAGACAGTGACAGACCCAACAAGTGGACCAGCACAGCATCGTCATTACAAACGCTGGAGGGTAACATAGAAACCAGGAATCGTAGAGCCGAAAGACTCACAGTAATACTCACAGAGAAAACCAGAGCAGAAACCCTCATGCAGCAGCCACCGGATGGAAAAAATGACCCGGATGAACGACCGGACAGTGCATTTACATTGTGATTAATTGAAAAGCATAGAGATCAACTGTTACAGATCTCACGGAAGGTGGAAAACCGAAGAATATCTACTGACTTTAATGCAGAGCAACGTGGAAAACAAACCCAGACTGGATTGACACATCACAATTAAACAATCGACTTGGGCATAGTTTTCATTTTATATTAATTTGTTGTTCGCTGACCTAGACGTGGGCTGGTGCTCCATCACAAAAGGTTGTCTATCATTGGAAGATCTCAGCTCAGGGGAGAGTTCAGGAGAGAAATAACTCTAAGGTTGGGAGGATTGGTCATAGGAATTGGTATGCACACCTGGCATTGAAATTTCTCAGATCTGGTTTATTTATACTATGGTTATATGAATTTTCATTGTTAATTAAATTAAAATAACTTAGACTGATTAGTGGTAAAGTACCCCATGCATTTAACGGACTAAGTTCAACAGATGATTTAGAGTCTGTATAGTTGCATGGGAGAAATCTCGAAGGAACCATCTCCCAGAATGTCTAAACCCATGAGAGGTTTAAATCTGGCGATAGGTATCTTCTAGAAGTTACCAAAGTTTATTTTAAATGAAAAAAAAATATAATTTTCTAGAACTAGAAGTATTATTAAATTCTGCATCCTTAATTGAGGAAATTAAATTCTAATGAAGATAGCAATTAATTATGTGTATTACATGCAAGTCTAATTTATAAATTGGTACAGATAGTGCAGCATGAAACAATTATATAAGATAACCAATGATATCTCTGTTACATGATAAACTGTAATAATCAAAACAGAACTATAGTAATTGTCTATGTCTATGAGATAGATCATAGAAATAATAGTGATGAATGTACCTTTTCTTTTGAAATTTAAATCATGGTGGCCTAAAAGGGAAATCGAATGGAATAATTTAGAGACAGTAGAAATCTAAATTAATGCTAAACAGGATTAGATCCTTATTTCCTGAGTTGCACCATTTCCACACTAATGAATAGATATAAGATTTTTCTTGCTATTGAAATTAAATATCTTTCTGAAGCAACCGAAAACAAAAGCTAGTGATATATATATATGCATTGCTGTATATAATGAACCATAAAGAAAATTTATTTAATTATATCTTGACATATTATGCAGCAGAGTAGAGTCTAATAAAAAGGTAATTATTATAGGAACCCATTTATTTAATTTCAAGGGATACCAATAAAGTATGTAGGTCCGAGTAAACTTAAACTAAGAATTCTCACCTGAGTAAAACCATAAATACTATGTATAAATGTACACGAAAATTAAATAAAAAATTTAGAATTTAAGAACAGTGAACTACTGTATATTAGAAGTAGCTGGATGCTAAGAAATTCAAAATTTAAAATTATAGAAAACAATCATGCAACTAGATGAAAATTTTAAATCTAGTATGGGATAGAAGGAATAAGTACGGAAATAGTTCATTGTCTCGGGGAGGAATTTAGGATAAATTCCTTCAGTAAATTTTATTACAAAATAATTACATAGTGAGACGAACACAATCTTCACTAATAGAAATCCAGGGAAAGACGAAACCCCTATATTTAAGCGGTTGGAAAAGACTGTCGTAAGCATAAAAATACCAACCTGAAAAAGAGAAAACTGAGTTAATATAACCCTGAGCTTTGGAGGACTGAATCATTCTCAATTTTTAGCCATCGAAGAAATGAAGATTGGAAAAAATATTTTACCTGCAAGAATGATGAGAAATACGTTATACAATAGGAAATCGAGGGTTATATCGTAACCCAATGAAATGAGAATAAATCGAATTCCAAAAGAAACTGATTATTACCTTCGGAAACCCAAATCTTGATAACCAAATTCATATTTCTCAGCAGGAGAAGTGGAGACGAAAGGTTATACTTGGTGATTGCTGAAATTTGATAAATAAAATAAATAAAATTTTCATAAAATTGGGAAAACACAAAGATGGGTGAAAACCACAATCTTACATATGAAGGTTATGGAAAATTGTATACATTGAAGAACGTTTCTTGGTAAGGCAACGGCATGGTATGCCAATGCCATAAGAGTTTTGAACAGCTCCTTACGAATTTGGCGAAAAATTTACAAAGACACAGGCAGAATGAAAAAATAAATAAATTGAAAGTAATACTCTATCCATGAACACGATATATGTAAATATATGCGTAGAGAAGAAAACGAAAATTTTAAAATACAATGACTCTGGAATGGTATCCTACAAAATTGACGATAAAAAAGTGAATAAGCTAGCCATTTCAGTTATTAGTATGACTCTAGAAAAACCATTTGAATTCAGTAAAATTGTAAATATTTCTATCTAATATATATAACGATTAAGTTAGCATGAATTCCTTTTGTTCATAACATAACCACGTTACTTGATAAAAAAAATTCCGTTGTATGGCTATACTTTCAGTGCAAATGAAAAAAAGAAGGTAAAAGGGAGGTATAGATAGTCAAAGATACCTATGGTACTAATCTCAGCAGTTGAAGACATCGCCAAGGGAGAGATGAAGACATTTCAGTAGAGTGGAAGAGCATCTTTTCGTGCACAGGTTCGAGATCGCTCTAAGTTGCAACATGAAAATGAGATTCAACCTTTGAGAAAATGAAATATATATATCTCTAAGACACCCTAAGTTACTTCTCACATCTACCATCCACGTGGAGATAGATTCTTATGGAATTATAAATTCGTCAGAAAATTCTCGAACACATAATGTAATATCTCGTTTCGGGGATATCTTTAAAACACGGAAAACTCTAACTAGAGATGGACTGGGAGGGCATTTACCGGATATTCTGCCTCTGAAAGAGGACGAGATCTAGAGGCTACCTGGCCCTTTCCAGACTCTGTCTATAGAGCTGCTTGAAGAATCCCACTCAAAAGTGACTTGCAGCAATATGGAAACGCATATATGAGCATACCATGAAGAGACAAAGTTTTACAATGATCTGTGAGACAAGAAGATGAACACATAGCCAAGAATAATGTATAGCAGCAAAAAAGTGTACAAGTCTTGAGGAAACAACCTCTCAAGAAAAGCAATAAAAGCCTCAATAATACATGTACATGAATATGAAAGAACACTGCTATTTCTGCATAAACCCAGGCTATGACGACACAGGTTTTGATAGAATATTGCTCCGAAATGATGTCAATAAATGGATATGACAATATATGGCTCAAATACAATAGGGTAGTGAAGCTCTAACCCTTAGAAACAATAATACATCAATCCTCTAAAGGATTGGCTAAAATATACAAATGGAAAAAATTCCAGAGTAGCTGGGTAGCTACAGCAACTCCGAAACTAGAAATACGTAGAGAAGGTTGAATAAGATGAAAAGATATGAAGCAAACCTCCTCCAATGGATCTCCAAAGTGGAAGGTTGATCCTTACACTTGAGATCCCACCCTCCAATCAATCTGCAAAACCCTGCAACAAATGCACTATGAAAATAACGCAGCTATGGGAGAAAAATTTGCAGTAGGGGCAAGAATATGTGTTGGCCTGATTCCAAGATCTAAAAATAAGCTCTCAAGCTTCCAAACTGATCCTCCAAAGGCAAAAAGGACTCCCCGTCTGAAAAACAAGCAATGGAAGAGGTGTTGTGGAGTCTCCACAACAACACCCTACAACACAATATTATGCTGCTGCAGCAATAACACTATCCTGGAGGATGATGCTTCGTTCTCAGGAAAAAATAATGATGGGACAACCTCACGCGAGTAGGCACTCGAAGTCCCCCAGGGCTGAGGGTGAGATCTCTGAACGGAGACACTCAGTGCACTAAACAATGTTGCATGCTCAAGAAGTCGAAATGACCAACTCAATATCATAAACATATGCATGAATGGAAATAGCTCTCCTCCCCTCCATTTATATAGCAATTGGAGACTCCTCATGGGCCCTACTTAGAATTAGGTTTTACCTTCCTCTATAAGCTTCCCTTCCTCTAGAAGCTTCCCTCCTACGTTGGCATGTAGTGCTTTCCAACTCATACCCTGTGCTGGTTGACTTGGTCAAACCTCTTTGCAAATATCTCCTTTCACATATGAGGGTGTGAAATCTGGTTCCATGGGTGATCCCTTTTCATACTAGAGGGATTTTATTTATGTTTTTATTATTTTTGGGCCTCTTTACCCAATTATTCATCTCTTAAATGAGTTTAGACAAAATTTAATGTTCCAATTTATTGAAGAAAAATTTGGAACATTACAGTCCTCCCCTCCCAAATGTTGCTTGTCCCAAAGCAATTGCAAGGATAGAACTGCAGAATCTCCATGCAAGGCATGGAGTCTGGAATATAATGAGGAACATCTCCCTCATGTGGATCCTCCATCCCCAAGAAATCATCCAAACAAAATGAGCCACCTCCCAACAAGGCAACTCCCGAAAATCTCCTTCCACCTCAAGCTCCGGTAATGAAGGTGGGATGAAAATATGAACTTGGAAAGCATCATAGCTTACCCCATGCTATCCTTCTCTCCACTCATGACAGGTGTAGAGTGTATTCTGATCCTGGGCTGAAAAATTATTTCCCTCCAATGGCAAAGTGAAGAACAATCCTCCAAAGAAGGCTCCTCCAACAATGAAGAACAAGCTGGCCTAAAATAATCCATCCATGAAGAATAGAACATGGTCATCATGGAACATCCTAATGAGAGTTTTTTCTGAAGGTTTTACATTATTATACATGATGCAAACAATTTTTCACAAGGATACAACGCAGTCTCATCCACTGCAACTTCAAAAAATTACATCGCAAGCAATGTCCATGATTCATCACATCTACTAAAGGATAGTAAATAGTTGAATGTAACAACAATAATACATGACCAAGCACTTTCCAATGGTTGTAAAATGGATGAATATCAATCTTATGGCCCACCTCAAAAGAGAAAAAATATTTGGCTGTGGTGGCCATATCTCCTCTCATGCTCCCATTAGAACATGTAGTGCAGAAATTGTGAGAATTCTTCCCACTCACGGACACATCCAGCTCATGTGTTTCCCTCATAATCAAGCCTCCCATAAAAATATGATCTATATCGTAAAATGGAGACATGATTAGCAACAAAATGAAGAAAATTCTGAAGGTTAGAAGTGATGCAAGAAGGTACCAACAACTTTCCCAGTAGTGACAGCGCAGTTTTTGCAAGTTGCTGCTTGATAAAAGTACATGGAAAAATGCTTCTTTTTACATGGTTAATCATGCATGTCAACCACTGAACATGCACGTGGTGATAAAAAATTTTCCCAAGGCCACAAAAGATATGGATGCCTCCATCATGTAGATTGGTCCAATACAATTCATGGAGCAATTTGACGAGCTTGCCCTCTTGTGAAGCAATGCACTGCATAAGAATGGTAAGATTGTGCAAATGAATGAATGTATAAACAAGCTTATCACAATATAATGGAAGTAAGATGGTACATGGGTCCATACATGAGTCCTCCATAGTGTTTTGGCATGCTGTGAAGAAGAATGAACCATGTGCTGCAAGAAGATAATCCTCCTCATGCTTGGGAATCCAAGTTAAGAAGAATATGCCATAGATGTCTCTATCATAATTACCTCCTCTTTTTTCATCAAGTGCAACAAATATGAAGTGATTCTAGGACCTATGGGTTATGGATCCACCATATCTTTGTTGGGCACACTTCATCCATAAGTCTTTACTCCAAGGTGACAACATTGTGAGCTTATGCAAACAAGCTCCTGTCAATACACAACTATGTTATTTGACATGCTTCGTGTCAAAGATTCTTCCAATACTACTGCAACAAATGTGGAATACTTCCCAAGATGGAAGTTCTTCCCAATCATCATCAAATACCAAGGAGATAGTGCCATCCCCTCCTCCTCCAACATCATACAAAGTGTGAGAGCAAATATGCCCTTGCTCTCCCAAGCAAAGGAACAAAGTATTTTGCTTCCTCCTCATACTTCCATCATACAACTCATGTGATGAAGACACATCAACATCATGCATCCATTCTCTATGTTGCTCAATGATGCAAGTATCCTGCCATCTTTTTTCCATCCTCCCACTCTTTGGAAGAGTGTTTTCCAAGTGATGGCCAAACTTTTTCAAAAGTAACCAATGCAGCAAAGCCTCCTGCTACTCGGTATCATAGATCTGTAAGTAGCCTCCTAGTTTCTTGCTCATCTACCACATCCACTCAATCACCTGTGGATGCCTCCTTCTTCTCCTTATCCTGGTACTCCTCCCATGAGGGCTACCATCCTCCCAAATCAAATTCATGTCTTTGCACTTTATGGGATCTCGAAATGTAAGCTTCTCAAGGATCAATGAGACCCTATCAAGAATCAAATATGTGGTAGGCAAAAACTTCCGATCATGATGTGTATGGCTCAAGGGATGTCCAACACAAGCATGAGAAATGTTATCCATCCTAAAATGTCCTCCATCTTCTATCCGCTCTTGTGAGAAGGGAAGAAAAGAATTGCATTCCATGGTGTGTCGAACTGCATCTGCAATGAGATCTCTCCTTGAGACCTCCCTTTCATCCATAGTCTTCCAAAACCAATGAGGTCTTGGATCTGAAAGTAGAAGTTCCTCTTTGAGTTGAGAAGAGCTCATTGAGAAAGTGTCATCTTGAAGGGAGAAAAGGTTTCTTACTCCAAGATGTCTACCATCAATCTTCAAGCCTTCAAACCCCAACCTCCAATGTGATGTACAATCCAAAAATGGCAGATGAGAATGATGGTTTGATTCCTTCTTGAGTGTTTCCATGTTGCATAGCGCAGTGCAACCAAGCTGCTTTATAGTAGCAATGAGATTTCACTCTTGGTCATGCAAAAGTAAATCTCCACATTGATCAAAAGAATTTGCTGCACCTATGGAATGTGGAAATATTCTCATACCTTGATCTGCATTTGGAACTTCTTGTAGGGCTACAAGAGTCCATTCCTCAAAAGTGTTGGTTTCCCCAACTATTGATGCATGTGGCTGCTCCTCCATGAGTGGGACAACGTTATCACAAGCCTCCTCAAGAGGTGATGTGATCTCTTCTTTCTTTGTTCTTTCTCCATCAAAGGTTTGGATCAAACTTTGAGTGAACTCTGCAAAAGTCTTCACCCTTGCATGGCTCAAGTGGTTGCACCACCAATCATAGGCTTCACCCTCCAAATGCAACGCTGAGATTTCAACAGCTTCTTTCCCTGCTACAGGATGTAGTAGGAAAAATGCCTCCAACTTTCTCACCCAAGTTCTTGCATTAGATGACCCATCAAAGGTAGACAACACAAATCTATTGCCTTTGATTTCTTTTTTGCTGCATGACCTCTTCTCTTCCTTCAACTGGATGAAATGAGGAAAATCTAGAGTCTCCTTGAAGGCGCTAGGTTGAGATCTATACTCAACAAGGTAATCACTGAGAATCTGATGATCCAAATATCTTCCATGCTCAATATCTTCTTCTTGATGAGAATAGGAAGCGCACGGTACTTCCTCTTCTTTTTCTTCAATCTTCTTGACCTCCTCTAAGGTGGATGCATTTCCTCTGGATCTAAAAATAGATGAGAATAAACTCATCTTTTTCAATGTTCTGATCTTCTTGGGCCTAGACTCACAGGGATCAGTGGATCCCTCATACATGGGAAAAAGTGACCTCCCAATAGTATGCTGCAAGTTTAAACTCTGCGTGCTAGATCCCCCATTGTTCCATTCACTTTCATCCTGCCTAAGCTGACAGTAATATTTGAAAGGAAAATCTACTTTGAAGTCTTCTCCCATGGACTGCCATTTATGGAAATAGTCTCCAAAGGGTGTATGATCATACTGCTTCCCTTTCTCACTCAGTACTGGAGGTAAGAATGTAGGCATTGTGATCATGGTTAACCTACTAAAGGCTAGTGAATGCTGGTCACACTGTTGTGAGATCCCCATATTTGTCACCTCTACGGCCTCCGGTGGGTAAGATTTTGTGTACCCTCTTTGTTCATAGAAAAAGCGTCCCCACGGTTTCTCTTCCAGTTTCATAGACAACTAGCTCCGCAGGCTGAGCCAGATCTATGCTCTGATACCATTGTAATATCTCATTTCGGGGGTATCTCTAAAACACGACAAACTCCAACCAGAGATGGACTGGGAGGGAATTTACCGGATATTTCGCCTCGGAAAGAGGACGAGATCCGTAGGCTACCTCGCCTTTTCCAGACTCTGTCTATAAAGTAGCTTGAAGAATCCCACTCAAAAGTGACTTGCAGTAATATGCAAACACATATATGAGCATACCATGAAGAGACATCATTTTACAATGAGCTGTGAGACAATAAGATGAGCATATATCCAAGAATAATGTATAGCAACAAAAAAGTGTACAAGTCTTGAGGAAACAACCTCTCAATAAAAGCAATACAAGCCTCAATAATACATGTACATGAATATGAAAGAACACTGCTATTTCTGCATAAACCCAGGCTATGAGGACGCAGTTTATAATAGAATATTTCTCTGAAATGATGTCAATACAGGGAAATGACAATATATGGCTCAAATACAATAGGGGAGCGAAGCTCTAACCCTTAGAAACAGTAATACATCAATCCTCTAAAGGATTGGCTAAAACATACAAATGGCAAAAATGTTGGAGTAGCTGGGTAGCTACAACAACTCCAGAACTAGAAATACGTAGAAAAGGTTTAATAAGATGAAAATATCTGAATTAGGCCTCCTCCAATGGATCTCCAAAGTGGAAGGTTGATCCTTACACTTGAGATCCCACCCTCCAATCAATCTGCAAAACCCCGCAACAAATGCACTATGAAAATAACACAGCTATGGGAGCAAACTGTGCAGTAGGGGAAAGAATATGTGTTGGCCTAATGCCAAGAATTGTAAATAAGCTCTCAAGCTTCCAAACTGATCCTCCAAAGGCAAGAAAGACTCCCCCTCTAAAAAACAAGCAATGGACGAGGTGTTGTGGAGTCTTCACGGCAACACCCTACAACACAGTATTATGCTACTGCAGCAATAACGCTGTCCTGGAGGATGATGCTTCGGTCTCGAGCCAAAATAATGATGGGACAAACTAACCCGAGCAGGCACTCGAAGTCCCCCGGGGTTGAGGGTGAGATCTCCAAACGGAGACACTCGGTGCACTAAATAGTGCTGCAAACTAGTTAAACAACTAGCGTGCTCAAGAAGGTGAAATGACCAACTCAATTTCATAAACATATGCATGAATGGCAATAGCTCTCCTCCCCTCCATTTATATAGAAATTGGAAACTCCTCATGGGCCCTACTTCGAGTTAGGGTTTCCCTTCCTCTAGAAGCTTCCCTCCTACATTGTCAAGTAGTGCTTTCCAACTCATACCCTGCGTTGGTTGACTTGGTCAAACCTCTTTGCAAATATCTCCTTTCACATATGAGGTTGTGAAATATGGTTCCATGGATGATCCCTTTTCATACTAGAGGGATTTTATTTATGTTTTTATTACCTTTGGGCCTCCTTACCCAATTATTCATCTCCTAAATGAGTTTAGAGAAAATTTAATGTTCCAATTTATTGAAGAAAAATTTGGAACATTACACACAACCAAAGTTAATGTAACCAAATAGACCAAATCCAAATGCAGAGTTACGATTTCACAAATTAGTTGTAAGGTACCAAATACCCTGTAGAGGTAAGTGAGAATTGACGATTCGTACTACCTAACTTGTCAAACGTCATTGTAACTGACAATGAAAAACTTCGAAAGGAGAAATAAGGCAGGTGATGTGTAGAAACATTTAATTTCACATTTAATTTCACCAAAATCAAGATACGGTGCAAGTGAAAGCAGCAATGGTAGCATACTATATATTAAACCACATCATAACGCTGAAAGTACATAGATATTCGTTGGTTATGACTAAACTAATTTCTTACAAATCTTAATTCGATGATTTTGTGAAATAAGTAAAGAAAGGGGATCCAATTAGTTATATGATTCAAATATGAAATATAAATGTGATTATATATAAGTTTCTTCATTTAATAAATATATATATATATATGATCTAAAGAAAGGAAAATGAAAAATGAATATTTACATTTTCAAGTTCTATAGTAGGAAGGGGGATTTCGTATAAACATACATACATTTAAGTTGCCAATAATTTAGGGAAAAGTAATTAGGTTATATATATAGATAGACATGGGTCAAATTTTGGAGTTTGAGATAAATATATATATATAACCATATATCTACTATTCAATAGAATTAATAAGAAGTTGAAGAGATTTAAATTGTGAAAAGTGGAAAGAATGAAATCATTAACTTTAGATGAAATTAAAATAGACATGAAATGTTCATCGGAAGAAGATCTAAATTGAGAGTTAAAGATATGAATTTCAGATGAGATTCAAAGAAATATATCAAAGTAGAAATTTTCAGTATAAAAAAAGAATAAGTAAAAAAAATTAAAAAAAAAATTTAAAAAAAAAATTAGAGATGTTACAAATGGTATCAAAGAAAAAGTTGAAAAAACTGGGCAGTTTATGTGCTCACACAGGAATTATATGTTGTAATAAATTTATGATATTAAAAATATCACTGATATTGTCTTGTTGCATAGTGAGAAAGTACTGAAAAGAACAACTGCAAAATCATGTCTGAAGGAGATGAGATTTATGTTGATCTGGGTGGGGGAGAGAACACGCCGGATCCCATTGCTCCTTTGATGGCTCTATTGTATAGGATGCAACGAGATATGGCCTAGCTAAGGAGCTAGAATGATAGGCTATCTTTAGCTAGTGAGGAGTAGGAAAAAATTATAAGATAACTGACTTCGCGCAATAGCCAAGAAGGTGAAGGTTCCGGACGGAAGAGAAAGGGCAGGGTCATTTTATCAGAGGAATCTGAGGAAGATGACGCCACTAAACATCAGTTTAGATAGAAGAAGGAATTACTGGGTGAATTCCAGAAAATAAAACCTCCCTCCAATGATGGAGAGAAGGAAGAAGATGCGGAGGCATGGCTGCTGAATATGATCAAGTATTTTCAAGTCTACGCCTATGAAAGTAATTTAAGAGTCAGATTGGCTATTTACCAGCTGCAAGGTAAGGCTACATTGTGGTGAGAGGAAACAAAAATGGTTCACGCCATTGATGAGAAAACATTGGTGTGGGAAGAATTTCAAGTCAAGTTCAAAAATCGATATTTGAACGAACGCTACTATGATGACAAGGCAACAAAGTTTCATGAACTCAGATTGGAACAACTCACCATAGATGAGTTTGTCACCAAGTTGACAAATATGTTACGATATGTTCCTTATATCCATGAGGAGAAGGCAAAGGTACAGAGAGTTTTCTGAATTGTTTGCCTACTGTATACAAGGAGAAAATAGAGTTCAATAATCCAAAAACAATGGAAGAAGTGGTGAGGAAAGATATATTATGTTACTAGTAGTTTAGGGGAAAGAATGAGCAAAGGAAGAGCTGGATAAACAAAGGTGAATTCAAAGGAGAGAAATAGAAACTGGCTTATTTGAAAAACTTTGGAAGGAACCATTAGCAAAAGAAATTCAACAAAACAAATGAAAGTCAAACTTCTCAATCCCAAATTGGTTCAACAATAATAGATGGGAATAATAATAAGGAAGGAATTGTTAAAATATGAGAGCCTTTGAAGTGTTGGGATTGTTGAGAGCTTCATTTAGAGGGACTATCCACATCGAAATATTCAGAGAATGCAAGTATTGCGAGAGAGCACTATAGTAAATGATGTAGCAAGGAACATTCCCACCATCAGTACAGCCTTAGAAAACCGACAAGCAGAACATCAATCTACTATGGTTGAGATGGAAGGTATGATCGCTGACCAATCTGTTTCATTTTTAATAGATCTGGGTGCGTCTTTGAGTTACATTAGTCCATAAGTAGTAGAAAAATGTAAACTCAAAACAGAAAATTTTCAGCAGTCTTGGTTGGTCCAGCTAGCCACTGGTACCAAACGCAAGATAACCCATAAATTGCCTCAAATGGTCATGAAGCTGAATGATTACCAAACATAGGTAAATTTAAATATTCTTCCATTAGTTTCCTATGATGTATTTTTAGGAACACTGGCTCGAAAAGTAGAAAACCATGATGAACTGCTTAGAAAAAACGTTGCACTGCATTAATAAAGAGGGAAAACCATTCATACTCAAAGTAAAACCGAAACCCATCTCTGTAAGACAAATCTCAGCCCTTCAATTAAAAATAACTGCTAGAAATGGATATCAAGTGTATGTTGTACATGTTGAAGAATTAGAACAGCAACCAGAGCAAAACTTGTTAGACACCTTACCACTAATAAGAGAATTTAAAGAAGTATTCCGGGATGAGATTCCTCATCTTCCCTCCAAGAGAGGAATCAATTTCATAATTGTGTTAGTACCTGGAGTAGCTCCAGTTTCTAGAGCCCCTTACAGAATGAGCCCCCTTGAAATAATGGAGTTGAAAATGAAATTACAAGAATTGTTGGACAAGGGTTATATCAGAACGAGTGTATCTCATTGGGGAGCACCAGTGCTGTTTGTGTAAAAGAAAGATGGAACCTTCAGAATGTGTATTGATTACCGTCAACTAAATAAGTTGACTATTAAAAATAGATATCCATTACCCCAAATAGATGACCTTTTTTATCAAGTTAGGGAAGCCTCAATATTTTCCAAGATTGATTTAAGAACTGGTTATCATCAGTTAAGAATTAAGGAAGAGGATGTCAGCAGGACAGCATTTCGAACCTATTATGGACACTACGAATTTGTAGTCCTACCTTTCGGGTTGACAAATGCACCTACCACTTTTATGTGCTTAATGAATAGTGTCTTAAATAAATACTTAGATAAATTTGTGCTAGTATTTATTGATGACATATTAATTTATTCAAAAAGTGAGGCAAAGCATAAGGAACACCTGAGAATCATGTTGCAGACTCTTAAGGAGAATCAGTTGTATGCCAAGTTTAGAAAATGTGAATTTTATAAGGATAAGATTCAATATTTTGGGCATATAATTTCAAAACAAGGATTGGTTGTTGACCTTGAGAAGATAAAGTCCACGAGATAATGACCTGTACCTACTGATGTATCATTGGTAAGATCATTTATGGGGATTTCAGGTTACTACAGAAGGTTTGTGAAAATATTTTCCGCTTTAGCCTATCCCATAACTTCATTGCAAAGGAAAGGTACAAAATTTGAATGGACAGAAAAATTCCAGAATATCTTTGAACAACTAAAAGTAAAACTTACTACAACACCTATTATGAATATTGCAAATCCTCATAAAGAGTTTGTAGTGTGTACTGATGCATGTGGAGAGGGATTAGGGGGAGTATTGTTGCAAGAGAATTATGTTATTTCTTATGAATCTAGAAAAATTAAGAAACATGAACATAATTACAGTGTATATGATCTTGAGTTAGCTGTTATAATTCATGCTCTCAAGATGTGGCGACAATATCTTCTAGGGAAGAAATTTATTTTGATGACAGATCACATCAGCCTAAAGTATTTTTTCACTCAAACATATTTGAATGCTAGAAATGCTAGATGGTTGTCCTTTTTTAGTGAATTTGATATGGAAATAAAACATATAAACGAAAAAGAAAACAAAATCAATGATGCCCTAAGCAGAAATGCTTGTCAAAACATAAGCAACATTGGGAGTAGTGCTAAATTTGACTTAGAAGGATTAGTTAAAAAGGTAGCAGATCGAGATCCCAGTTATGAAAAACTGCAAATTTAAATGCTAAAAAAGGAAATGAAACGGTATACACAAAATCAGAAGGGACTAATTTGTTATAGAGAAAGATTGTACATCCCCAATGTAGATTCTTTCAAAAATGAAATTCTAGATGAATATCGTAAACAACCTTACGCTGGACATCCTGAATATCAAAAACTACTCACAAGTTTGAAAAAGAAGTTATTTTGTACAGGAATGAGAAAGGATGTAGCAAGCTACCTAGCCAGATGCATGGAGTGCCAACTGGTAAAAGTTGAACATCAGCATCTAGTTGGACTTCTAAATCCTTTACCAATTGTAGAATGAAAATGGGAAACTGTTTCTATGGACTTCATCACCGGGTTACCAAAAACCAAATATCAACATCACTATGTGATGGTAGTAGTATATACTCTGACGAAGGCTGCACATTTCATACATGTTCAATCTACTTTTGGAACAGCCCAAGTAGCAAATGTGTTCATGAAAGAGATAGTAAGGCTACATGGGGTCCCTAAAATGATTATTTCTGATAAAGATGCCAAGTTCACTGCAGCCTTTTGGAAAAGTTTGTTTGGGGGCATGGGCACTAAATTAAACTTCAGTACCTTGGTGAAAATGTGAAGCTGGGTTACACTTTTTGCCCTTTTTTGCGAAAAAAATTTCATTTTTTTCGGTTCTTCAACTTTCTGCAAACTATAACAATTTTTCTGTGTAGAATTTCATTTTGCGATAAAAATAAAAGTTGTGAGAAATTTTGTTAGCTTTCTATTACTTATTTTTTGAAATTTTTTTATGCAGATTTGTTATGTCAACTTAGCGTTTCTTTGAGTGTGTGTTTCTTAACAATCAAAGGATTCATAAGAAGTCATGTTATGTCACAATGATGTATTCATTGAAAATTTGTGTTTTTGAAAAAACAAAATGTGTTACAACAATCCAGATAGAGTCTACTTTGTTTTCGTCATATTTACAAAGCCAATGGATGCATATCATAATTACTAGAATTTTTTGAACTGGTCCAATACGAAAAACTGCGTATTTTTGATATGTTTCGCGTGGCAACAAATTTCTTAACATATAAGTTATAAAATAAAAATATAAAAGCTACCCATTAGAGTCAACGGACCAATGTAATGCCCCATAATTTTTTCAATTTTTTTTACAATGTATTTTGGGAGATACAAAATTTTGATTTCATTGAATCACAATGACCCTCAGAAATTGTTTGCACCCATTTTATTAGAAAAATAATTAAAATTAATAAACGTTTACGAAATTCCATAAAAGTTATATTTCTTGAAAGTAGATTCAATTCTGAAAATGCTTGTCTTGGTTCCGACAGTTAATTAACAACCTTTCATGGAGTTTAATCAGTCCAAAGTTGCAGAACCGTTTTCAGAGCCTGGTTTTGCGTAATTGGTGACGCGTTAGTTCGGCCGAACTTTTAGTCCAAGTTCGGCCGAACTATGTTTTCCGCTTACGAGTCGTTAAAACTAATGTCTTAATAGTTCGGCCGAACTTCTTATCAAAAGTTCGGCCGAACTATTGTGTAACTCTCTGTCGGCCGGAAAATTTTGTGGAGCCCCCTACAAAACACACATTTCGCGTCAATATAAATTTCCGCGAAATGATTCACAATTTTCGCACATTTCGCACTTCATTTCATTTTACAACTTGGTTTGAGTTCAAAAAATTTTCTACAAAGTTTGGGTTTAAAGAATTTTTTTGGAAGACATTTTTTGGAGGTGGCATGATTTTTCTTGGAGGTATGTACGTGTTTTGTGTTGAAATAAATCTTTTGAGCTTCTTTGTTCAAAAACTTTTCTTCAAATTTTGGATTTAAAGAATTTTTTTGGAAGACATTTCTTGGAGGCGGTGTGATTTTTCTTGGAGTTATGTACGTGTTTTTTGTTTTTTAAAGTGTGTGTTTTGGATTGGATTACGTATTTTTTACAAAAGATTTTTTTTAATTAAATCTTTTGTGATATTTTTTGTAATTGAGTTATTGTCTAATTTTTTGAAGGAAATTTTTTGAACCTCATACCCTATTATCATGGGAAATCGAAGAACTTGTGTGAGAAAATATGATCGAAAAAGAGACCCTGAGGAACATAGAGAAGAGACGAGACAATATCGCAAAAGAAATTTAGAAGCCCTCTCAAATATTGAAGAGGAAAATCAACCTCAAGAAGAAATTGAAGCAGGTATGTAAATGTAAATATTACATGATCTATTGATATATATTTAAAATTTTCCTAATGTAAAATGTGAATCTTAATTATTATTTGATGAACTAGTTTGAAAAATATTGTGTTTGATGTAAACAGACAGAGATATTCCTCAAAATATTGAAGAAGAAAATCAACCTCAAGCAGAAATTGAAGCAGGTATGTAAATGTAAATATTATGATCTATTAATATATTTTTAAAGTTTTCCCAATGTAAAATGTGAAGCTTAATTTTTATTTGATGGACTAGTTTGAAAAATATTTTGTTTAATGTAAACAAACAGAGATACTCCTCAAAATATTGAAGAAGAAAATCAACCTCAAGCAGAAATTGAATCGGGTATGTAAATGTAAATATTATGATCTATTGATATATTTAAAATTTCCCTAATATTTATTGACATATTTATTAATTTACTTATTTATTGAATATGTACTATTTTTTCGAATATGTACAGATGAAATCACTATCAATAATGAGATGTTAGAAAATGTCAACACTCACACATATGGAGATAAAAAACCTGACCATGTTATACGATATCGTGTCGATAAAATTTTTGAAATGTTTTTCAAAAATGAGCAAGTGACAGTTCAAGCTCAAATGTTGAAAGGTCTCCTATCATCAAGGAAATTAAAAGAAGCGACGACACTATTGGGTATTCGAAAATCAACCAAAGATAAAAAATGAAAGAAGAGGTGATAAAAAATATGAGTAGTGCTATAGAGTCAATTAAGAGATCTAGAGATAAAGATGTTTCAAATATACGTAGAGGAATACAAATGGCAATGGTTTCACCAAGTACTCAAGAGAATCCTTTGAATCTAACATCTATGGCACGAGCACTGGGAACCTCGCGAAAAACTCTGCACAAACATCGAAAATTTCGACTGCAAATAGATGTAAATGATGAACTCTCTTGTTGGAGAGCTATTTGTAGGGAACCATACAAATATAGACTTGGAGAAGATGTTAAAAAAATAATATATGAATATTGGAATAACAATTCGCGTGTTTCACCGACTGCAAGACATGTGATGCGAAGAAGAATAGCACGAAATCAATACGAAGAACATGAAAAACATCTCTTGGAAACCACTCAAATAGATTTATTCAACAAGTTCAAAGAAGAGAATCGTCAAATTCAAGTTTCACTCGGTGATTTTGTTCAACAAAAACCATGGTATGTAAAACCTATCACCGTACGCGACACCACTTGTTGCCGTTATCATGTGGAATTTGAGCTATATTATGACACATTCCTTGATTTCGGTAGAACATTATGGAAGGATTCACCTCCTCCTTCCACTATCCGTGAATTCATATCTCAAATTCTATATGAAAGAGAAAGCGATGAACTATTTTACAAAAAGAAATGTGTTGGTGGTAAAAAATGCGATGATTATGGAAATTTGATTAAATTTCAAAACAAATATCGTAGTGATATAAATGATCAATCATTTTCCAACATGAAAGTGAAATTGAAGAGATATGAATATATCGGTACATCGATTCAAGGTGCAGATAGTGTTAAAAGAATCGAATTACGAGAAGACGAAATTTTTCTGATAGACTTTTTGAGAAAGTTTGAGGCAAAAATTTACAAATACACCAAGCATTCCCATAGAGCTCGATGGCAAGACTTGCAATTCAAAAAATCTCGTGAAGTTTTTCCACCAGGGACCATTTTGTCAGTGATTGATTTTGCAGAAAACTACACATTTGTTCCACAAAAAGAAATTTAGAGTGAATACTATCACTCTGACCAAGTCTCCATGCTCGTCCATATTCTATATAGACATGTTGAACAAAATGTCGATCATATAGAAAGCACGAGTGAAAATCGACATATCATTAAAGAATATCACTTTTATATCAGTGACGATCGTACACATGATACATGTTTTGTACAACATTGTTTTGGAAGAATTTATGATTCATTGAAAAATCGCGGAATAACATTCAATGAACATTGGATATGGTCAGACGGATGCGCAGGTCAATTCAAATCTGCACGATCATTTTTTTGGTTGTGTTGTCTTCATAAGAAAACCTGCATTAAACATTGTTGGAATTTCTTTGAGACTAGCCATGGAAAAGGAGAACATGACGGTGCAAGAGCATGCATAAAATGAGTACTTTGAAGATATCAAATGAACCACTCTGCACGCCGACTTGTGAACGCTGAAGAAGTTGTTCAATGGTGCAAAACTGCTCTAAGCCATGAGATTAACCCATCAAGAGAAGTGTGAAGGTACATTCAATTTAATTTATATTGGAAATATAATTTTAAACATTGTACATTTATCATGCAATGATTATTTTTAATTGTATTTTGATATCATATTTACAAATTCTTTTTCCAATTTTCCATATAAAGGTTTTTCTGGCATATTGGAATCGGAGACGTAGATAGATCAATTGGAAATGATGTTGAAACAATAAAAGGGACTCAAAAATTGCATTCAATTCAAACAAAGTTGTCCACAAATGTGTTTGCATTGGATAAAAGAAAATATTCTTGTTTTTGTGATGTTTGCATAGACAACACAAAATCCAATGACGTCTATGAAAACAAAATGTATGTGAACGATTGGAAACATACAGAGCTAAATACAAAGGGAAAAATGTCTGTTGCAATGTTTGAAGAAATGGAATCAGATGAAACTACAATATCATCCGATGGTGATCGAGTTTTTGATCTTGTTAGAGAAGGTAACATTTGAATTACTTTTTAATGATTTAAAGATCTACAAATAAATTTAAATATGCATAATTAAATGTTAAATTTATTTTATTGTGCAGCAGATGTTTTTGCAGTAATTGCACCTATTGACAACG
The DNA here is from genome assembly GCA_034641835.2 of Pinus albicaulis. NCBI lineage: Eukaryota > Viridiplantae > Streptophyta > Pinopsida > Pinales > Pinaceae > Pinus > Pinus albicaulis. The sequence goes on from CM076583.1 coordinate 612,537,258, forward strand.
ATGAAAATGTGAAGTATTATTTGATGCGTTGCACTGAACAAAAAATGAAATTATTACAAGACTATAATGATCACGGATTTCAGTATGACAAAGGGTCTATTATACTGAAAGGTTATTTTTTCAAACAAACTCGTTAAAGTGGAGACTTTGTTTACTTCGAAGACTATGAACCCGATTCCATAAGTTGTCAATATAGTCACTTGGTGTGTGCAGCACGCATAAAGTTGATAGAAGTTCAATCAAAGAAAAAATCAAAAATTAAGAAATGGAAAATGTCAAAATCCGATCATGAACGGATTATTGAGGATGGAATTCCATTAGAATTTTTTTGGGTGAAGTGTCCAACAATTTATTATCTTTGGATTAAATATGTTTTAGAACTTCCAATACTCAACTAAAAATTGAGCTGCTTATGTTATTTGTGGTTTTCACATGTTACAAATTGTTTGGGTACAAGCACGTGCTCTAGTATCAACTGAAAGTAGTTTTTCTATACATGTGCATTGATGAAAAATGTTATATGTATTGGATATATATATATATATATATATATATTCTATAATGAAATTAATTGTTCTTGTATATTAATTGTTCTTGTATATGTTTTTCGACCGTATGGTACAAATTATTTCACTTTATTTTGTAAGGTCAGATTCGGTCCCCATATGGCCTAGCCTCCAAGGGACGAGATAACAAGTGGTTGTCCCCACTTGCCCGAATCTCAGCTTTTAAGTACAATTTTACTGTTTATGTCAGTCATCTTACATGATGTCCTAGCCAAAGATAGATTCTCTTTGTTTCAAGTTTCCAGTAAAAGTTGTCACCGAATGACTTGCTCGAACTCTTGTAGTAAACACCATACCTTATCTCTCTTGCTCTCCAATATTATTAGGTTTAATTATTATAACACAGAAATCGTTCTACATTGTCAATAATTTTTTGCGCTTACACTAAAATCAATGAACACTATTAATCCAATGTCTTTACAGGTAATGTACCATCATACATGCAATTATATCAAATTAGAAGTCAACATATACAATGAAATCAATGGGGATTGTCTTGTTACAAGTAACATAATTTCAATTTACCATATGTGCAAATGTAGGTTGAAACCATCCAAAACTTTAAGTTTTAAAACCCTTTTGATTATATATTGTGCAACATTATTTAACATTAAACATTTAAAGTTCATTAATTATCACATGCAAAATGTAGATTGAAACCATCCAAAACTCGAGTTTTAAAAACTTCACATGCCATGCCAATTATAATTCAACTATCCAACAAAAACATTTAACAAATTAAATATCACATGCCAAAGTTGTTTCAAGTTTCCGGTAAAAGTTGTCACCGAATGACTTACTAGGATATTATAAATACTAACTTTGTAAGATCATTTGGCATTCGGAAAAATTCGAAAGTCTTAGACTGTCAATCAATTTAAAGTATCATTCACCCTAGGGAATGTAAAATATTCAATGTAGGTTGGTGACGATGCTCACTCCTAGCTTGAAGCAGCGCCAATGACCAATTATTTAATGAATTCCAATGCACTAGACCAAAGTTGGTTCAACCTACTTGGTTTTTCACCCAAGAAATTCCAAGGATGGACTATCTTGACAAACTGCTGAAATTGAAAAGCTTGACATGGAGATACGACAAGGTGAACAAAGACTTCAAGAACTCTTTATGGAAAGGGCTCACTTGAAGGAAAGAAGCACCACGTTGCAGGCTAAAGTCAAGAACATGGAAGCTAAGATCAAGAGGGACTTTCTTGATCCGAAACCTATTGGTTTGAAGAAAGAAAATGCATGTGTTGGCACACTTGGAAAAGAAGACGACCACACTATGAGGATTGGTGCACTTCGTTTGGAAGGAGTCAATATATGTCGTATTGGAGCAATTAGATAGAATTCGAAAATGAAAGAGCTTGAACCAATTCAAGCAGACCCAGGATCAGATTTTTCTATGGAGCTTCATGAGAAGAGATATGTGAAAAGGACTGTTAAGCCAAGGGCTAGTTCGAAAGACATATTGGAAGAGGAAATGTTGAAGAAGATTGCGGAAGTAAGGCGCAAGACAAGGAGAAGGAATGATGATGAAAGTTCCTTGGACTTGAGATTCGTGTCTACAACCGTACATGGGAAAAAGTTCTTTGTTTTGATAGACATGGGGGCTATCCATAGCTTCCTAAGTCGAAAGGCAGCTTCATCTCTTAGAAAGAGGAAGGCTAGCATCGAGAAAGAGTTGAGTGCTTTCAAGGTAGTCAATTCGAGGATCAAAGCAGTGACTGGTGTCATGAAATGCACACATGTGAGAGTAGGGTCATGGTTTGGAAAGATAGACTTAAGAGTCATTGACATGGATGATCATTCTATGGTGTTGGGATGAGACTTCATGGTTGCAGCACAAGCCATACCAATGATGGACCGAGACATTCTCTTAATTCTTGTGATCAATCTTAAACTATTTTCTGAACTTCTATTCTTATTGCCACCCTTATTAGTTTTGTCATCTTTCCGTATCGATTATATTAAAAAGAAAGTATAAATCATAAATCATAAACCATTTAAATATTTAGCTCGAACTCTTGTAGTAAACACCATACCTCAAGTCTCTCTTGCTCTCCAATATTATTAGGTTTAATTATTATAACACAAAAATTGTTCTACATTGTCAATAATTTTTTTCGCTTACACTGAAATCAATGAACACTATTAATCCAATGACTTTACAAGTAATGTACCATCATACATGCAATTATATCAAATCAAAAATCAACACATAGGTACAAACCATTTAAATATTTAGCTCGAACTCTTGTAGTAAACACCATACCTCAAGTCTCTCTTTCTCTCCAATATTATTAGGTTTAATTATTATAACACAAAAATCGTTCTACATTGTCAATAATTTTTGCGCTTACACTGAAATCAATGAACACTATTAATCCAATGACTTTACAAGTAATGTACCATCATACATGCAATTATATCAAATCATAAATCAACACATAGGTAAACCATTTAAATATTTAGCTCGAACTCTTGTAGTAAACACCATACCTCAAGTCTCTCTTGCTCTCCAATATTATTAAGTTTAATTATTATAACACAAAAATCATTCTACTTTGTCAATAATTTTTTGCGCTTACATTGAAATCAATGAACACTATTAATCCAATGACTTTACAAGTAATGTACCATCATACATGCAATTATATCAAATCAAAAATCAACATATACTATAATGAAATCAATGGAGATTGTCTTGTTACAAGTAACATTTCAATTTACCACATGTGCAAATGTAGGTTCACATTCTATCATTCATATAGTTTTAAAAACTTCAGATGCCATGCCAATTATAATTCAACTATCCAACAAAAACATTTAACATTAAATATCACATGCCATGCCAATTATAATTCAACTATCCAACAAAACATTTAACATTAAATATCACATGTCAAATGTAATTCAGATGACAACATTACTTCACATTCACATGCCAAAAGTACTAAAACCATCCAAAAATTAAATAAAACAAATTATATAATAACATTGTAATAAAATATGTCCAAAAATTGTAAATCTCACTTGAGTATCAAACTGTATCAAGTTTAACAAATTTTAAATAATCTAAATTTTGAAATCAAATCTACTGTAAATCTTGTCCATCAAATGGAGGATCTAGCGTCTGGCTCTCGAGTAGCGCCCTATCCTGTAAATAGGAAACCTACATACACAATGCACATGTACTTGAACATTAAAATTTGAAGTTTTAAAAATGAATGAGAATATATATATATATATATATATATATATATATATATATATATAGAACTTCATGTAAAAAATAAAATATAACAAAAAAATCATGCAATACCTGCAATACCTCGTAAGGTTCCCTCTCCATTTGATGAACAGGTTCTGCCATAGAAACATCTGCAGTGGTAACCTGTACAATACACATGTACAGTTAAATATAAATATATATATATATATATATATACATAAATAATTTATATAAATTAAAAACTTTCAAATGAAAATGCACGTGTACATATATAAATTTATTTGAACAATAATATTAAATAAAGAACTAAAGACAACTTGTTCAAATGCTGTGGATGTTCCTATCTCTGTCGCTAGAGTTCTCGGATTAAAAAAATCTTCTATACGAACCTAAATTCAAAAAATTTTAAATAACTCAAAATATAGATCTCTCTCTCTATATATCTCAATTGTTAATGGAACTTTTTGAGGTAACATAAATTTTGAACTCGTGAAAAATTGTCCATACTTGTACATCTCCCAATGAAGTAGAAGGTATATCTCCTAAGGAAGAAGAAGGTACCGCCATCCCAAAAACATCAGACGGAATCGGTACCTGTTAAAACATTTTATCAAATTATATATATACATACATGTACATGTGTGGCAACAATTATTTATTTTAGAGTCATTTAAAAAACACTAACATACATGTGCCAACATATCATGATGGGCAGACCCATCTGCATCGTTTGAGCCAGAGGTCCCGAACGTAATATTAACATTTTCATCACGCATCATGCCTGAGAACTGCAAATGGTGTTTTAACATATAATCATACATTTTTGTTATATTAATGTACACATAAAAATAAATGTATACATGTACATACACATGTATTTATTACAAATTGTACACATGTATATGTAAAAATAATTTCAAACCCTAAGGTCACTAACACATACCGTTCCGGTGCCCTCTTCCTCATGAAAAATTAGGTCTTGTAGACCATTGTGACAATTTATTGCATATGTTCGGAGATCTTCAACATTCATGTTGTAAATCTCCTCATCTGTACGATAAAAAAAATTGGCATGTGCATTTTCACGTGCTCTTTGTCGATTTAAACAAATATCGACTCCACTCAATCCGCTATGAACATTGTCGATCATAACATCTCTTGCTTCATGACTTATTTGAGAAGTCGCATCCATCTCTGATCGCAGGGTTTCGACTCGAAACGGTCGACTCACCAATGGCGGCTCAGGGCAAGGCAACTCCACATCTCGCTTAGCGCCCTTACGTTGATATAATCGACCTCTCCCCGGGCCAAAAAATTCTGAAGGAAGGTCATTGTAGTCGGGTTTCATACCCAAAAAAATTCTGCATAAAACATTTGTGCAAAATAAACAGGAACCTCATCGTTCCATGGAAGCCTTCCAAAGGCCACAAGATGTCGATCATACAAATAACCAGCTTTGTCTGGGTGCTTGAAATACTGCACCTTCAACATTTTTCTTTTTGGCCCTTCCTTATAATTAAACATTGACTTAGCATCATCTCTTGAAACTTTTTGTTTTATGTCCTGCCATTTATCGGGACCTATCACTATTTCTTTTCTCTTTCTCATCAGTTCTACAAACGAATCAGTGGTTGGCCCCAAATTTTTGTACACTTTTACCATTTCACTCAATGAATTTGTAACTATTTTGAGGCTTTGTCTACTCTCAGCAGGTAGAGACAAAGCCTCGAGATCTCTTTGCAATTTTGCATGAAGGCTTTGACACCTTTGTAAGGTGCATTCTGCCATGTTTGTTTCCCATGGTATATCAGTAATCTCAGCGGGATAAGTTGTGATGGGTTGAAAGTCTTCTTCTTCAATGTAGCGCACTGCCCTGCATCTTTTTTGACCGCTGACTCGAACATTTTCAGCCTTTGCATCAATATATATAAAATTTCGTATATTAGAAAAAACACGTGTAAAAAAAGTTGTACAAATTTAATGAAAAAATATTGTAATTGATGGCAACCTTGATGTTGTTGGTTAACATCATCTCCAACATGACCCTGCTGAGAACCAACCCCAGAATGACGCTGCTGAGAACCAGACCCACAGTGACCCTGTTGAGAACCAGCGGCCGTTGATTGGCCTTCGGGGGAATAAATATCACCCTCTTCTCGCAACCTGCTACCACTCGTCTCTCGACCGATTGAACCTTGGCCATGCTCCATGGATGGAGTAGAAACCCTTCTCCTCTTGCCTCCTAAAAATTAAAATATGAAACTTATTAACAACTAATTTCACTCACAAAGTTAATAAAAAAATCAATTCCATATGTACACACATGTATGGAGATTTAAGATTATATTTAAATACCGTGAACATCCTCCGATCCCCGAACCTCCATATGGGATTCGGCTGATCTTCGTCTTTCATCCTCCATGATATATATCTATTGGTCGACATTCACAAAATAGATTTCAAAAAATCAATTTGTAATTTAGTGTACACAAATTATGTAGAACACAACTTTCAAAACAATAATTGATTATGTGTGAAACATAGAACTAGTGGAGAAACCTAAGGAAAAACTATGTTTCCAAGTCGAACCTTTGTAGAAGTTCCAGTACCTGAGAGTAAAATCCAGTTTGGGGCTGTTAAATCCAGTATGTTCTATATTTCTTACATTTCTGCCCTTCTATTTTTCTTTCCAATCAAGGTTTATAAAATAACATGAGAAGCAACATGAGACTTGGAACAATCATTTTCATTATCTTTATGGAAGGCAAGAAGGATTATATCCCCTTAAGCTTAAGCTTATGTAGTTTGTCAATTTTTATCATATATTTTTTGGTAAGGGTAAATGTTTTTTTATCTATAGTACAAGTCATGAGTTCTCCAATTTTACCTTATGTAAAGCATGATTCTAGGATTACTACAATTTGTACTTGGTTTTTTAAGAATATATCAAATAAAGTTTTTGAGAAGCAAATATGGCTTGTTCCTTAGTATTTGGCACTTAGAATTTCCATAACGCTTATAACTCCATCCTTACAATTTTTATAATTTCCGTGATGAGACATTTGATTTTCCTTCCCCATATTTCTTGTTAATGATTATAACCTTAAAATGGCTAGTATTGGTTTGTTATAATCTCAAAATGACCTGGCAGATGAAAATTTACCATGTCAATCATCATCACTTTACACCATCTCATACATGACCTCTTCTACATATTATATGCATGAATTTTTGGCATGCCATCCTCTCTACCTATCCCATGAATGATTGTGACAACAGGTGAATAAAATACAATTTATAAGCAGAGGATAGTTTCTAGTTTGTCCTCCTCCATCCACCCCATAGCTAGTGATTTCTCAATTTTCCACTTCCAACTTTCTATTCTCGAAATTCATTAGCAACTAATTTTATCGATAGCCACACCACTATACATATAATTATCATATACACTACTACATTAATGAACTCTACGTTGTTTGTTATTGTAAAGTCCAATAAAAAACAATGTTAATTGAGTTTAGTAGTGTATATATATAACAATTTCTTTGACTTCCAGGTGTGTTGTGACTATTAGTAGAATTAACTACCAAAATGAATTTCCAAAATAAAATGTTGGAAGAGAAAAAATAGGCAATCACTGGATATGGAGTGGGTGGAGGAGGACAAACTTATAGTGATCCCTTTCTTATCAAATTTCCTTTATTCACATAATGTCACAATCAATCATGGTCTAGGTAGAGGGGATGAACTACCATAAATTCAATCATATAATGTGTAGAAGGGTCATATGTAGATGGTGTGAAACGATGATTACAAACATGGTAATTTTTCATCTACTAGGTCATTTTGAGATAATGATTACAAACCAGTGCTAGCCCATTAAAGGTTATAATCATTGGTGCCTAATGTGGGGTGGACAATTTAAATCAAGTTCGTATCAAAGTACAATTTAGCTCATTTTAGTCAAGGTTAGTTAGAAGAATTAGCTATTGGTTTATGCCTTCAATTTCCTCTGAAAATGAATGTGTACGTGCTTTTGAGAGACATTAGAGGAATAAGGTCCAAATTTTTGATGAAAATGTGCTATGAAAGTAAAGGGTTTTAAAGGCAAGCATGTACAAGGCATAGTTTAGCCAAATGTTCTTCAAGAAGGGCCTAATTATTTGGGTCTTGGTTATGGAAAACATGGAAAGTGCTCCAAATCCAAGGAGGCACATGAAGCTGTTCCAAGAAGGAATTTTATTTCGTGTTCATTACCTCAAGCTTGTGAAGTTTGTGTTCACGATGAATGGAATATGTACATAGTTTACCTTAAAGTTGTTGTGTTTTACGGATATTAAAATGAAGAACTTCTATTTAGATCCATTCCAGAGATTGACTGTAGGGGCATTTACTAGATATGTCACCTTTCATAAAAAATGAGTTCCAGAGGCTACCTAGCCCTTTACAGACTCTACCTATAGAACTTGTAGAAGTAAACACTAGAGGCATTAACAATATCAAAGAACGTTTTCATGCTCAGACATGGGAATGTGTCTCTTTCCCTACGCAAAAAAATAGTTCAAGGTAGTTAATCTTCATAGACATGTCATCAAGTAAGTCAATGTGATCATCCCTCATTCCCTCCCTTGTAAAATAATTATGTTTTGCGGGCCAGAAAGCCAAAATATGGACACAATTATCACCAAATCCAACGTACGATTATGCATGATGGAGAATCTCTAGCGCTTTCCCTTGTTAATATATTTAATAATCTCAATATTTATTTAAAAGTATCAAGAGTATTTTGACGACATCACATTGTTCAAATCTCATGGTCGAAATACTATTGATACTTATAAATAAATATTGAGATTATTAAATATATTAACAAGGGAAAGCACTAGAGATTCTCCATCATGCATAATCGTACGTTGATGCTTATAGAGTGAAAAAACTGAAAGAATCAACTTGTAGGGTCATTTTAATGGGGGGTGGAGAATTCGGGTCTAAAACCTTTTGGAGTCATTTTGGGGTATTAAATGACATTTATGGGGGTCAAACGATTATATAATTTAAGTTGAAGGCCCATGAGATAAATATTACTTCTATGTGACATTTGTAAATTAAATCATCTATTTGTTGTGTTATATGAACATAATTGGTACGCATATCTAAAGAGTCCAAATGCTCATTCAAGACCATATGTAATCCTCATCTAACTTAGCCAGGGATTTGCAATACTATATTTGAGTTGGCTAGCTCCATTTCAAGATATTATGGTTATCCAAGAGGGGATATAAAAAATGAAAAGAAGAATGGAAAAGAGGATTTCATAATTGATAAGGGTCAAGATGATTCACATGATGAAGTGCAACTAAAAGAAGCGCCATTGAAATGGTTTGCTGACAGATGGTTAGATTTCTTATCCAATTAAGGCCTAGCATGTATTTTGATGTTTCATGAATTTCTTTGCAAATTCAAAGTATGGTGCATGTTGCATGAAGAAAGATGTTGAAAGTAGAGTTATGTTAGACACACTTAAATGCAACAAATATGGAAATTTGTACATGATCTCTATTATTTGACTTAAGAGTCAGTTGTTTGAAGAGGCATGTTTTGTCAACTTGTGTTTGGTTGATGGTTTTGTACACCAATATGTAAGAGTACATGGACATATTCACATGATGTGAATTTTTTTTTTTTTTGAAGGAGAAAAATGATGTGTTTTCAGTTTGATGGTTTTGTTTGTGACAAGACGTCACAAGATTTTGCGAAGGTCCACTCTTGAGCGAGAGCCTCATGATTACAACCTATTCGTGAGAATCAAATGGGAGTGCATCCTTATTTTGAAAACAAGTAGGATTCTAGAAGCTACCTAGGACTCAAACCATCATTTTTAAATTTGAAATATCATGGTGTGTTGTTTCAATGCCTGAATCCACAACCCTAACACATGAAATCACTAATCGAATTACACATGAAATAAATAGTTATTTTCTCCAACATTAAAAATATAACTAAAAACTAAATTCAACATAGTTGAAAGAAAAAGAAGCGCCATTGAAATGGTTTGCTGACAGATGGTTAAATTTCTTATCCAATTAAGGCCTAGCATGTATTTTTATGTTTCGTGAATTTCTTTGCAAATTCAAAGTATGGTGCATGTTGCATGAAGCAAGATGTTGAAATTAGAGTTATGTTAAACACACTTAAATGCAAAAAATATGAAAATTTGTACATGAGCTCTATTATTTGACTTAAGAGTCAGTTGTTTGAAGAGGCATGTTTTGTCGACTTGTGTTTGGTTGATGGTTTTGTACACCAATATGTAAGAGTACATGGAGATATTCACATGATGTGAATTTCTTTTCTTTGAAGGAGAAAAATGATGTGTTTTTAGTCACAAGACTTTGCGAAGGTCCACTCTTGAGCGAGAGCCTCATGATTATAACCTATTCGTGAGAATCAAATGGGAGTGCATCCTTATTTTTAAAACAAGTAGAATTCTAAGCTACCTAGGACTCAAACCATCATTTTTAAATTTGAAATATCATGGTGTGTTGTTTCAATGCCTGAATCCACAACCCTAACACATGAAATCACTAATCTAATTACACATGAAATAAATAGTTATTTTCTCCAACATTAAAAATATAACTAAAAACTAAATTCAACATAGTTGAAAGAAAAATAAAATTGAACTTTAAACATTCAATGAAAATTTCTAAATAAGAACATTGAAATTATAAGTTTCTTTCTTACACAGTTTAAGATTTGGGGTGTAAATTTTTTTTCAAAAATTCTTTTAAACTTTTTGATGCTTCATGTTTCCGCCCAATTATCTATTCCTAATGTATTGCAATAATTGTTAGTTAATTAAACAATCATAAACCTTTTCAATCTTATTTCCTTTTATGTCTTTAAAATATCAAGATAAGGAAAAAAAACTTTAAAATATCATACATCAATCAATCAGAAAACATATCAACTCAACCAGAGCCAACATGGAGATATCATTCTATAGCATGTACCATTCAAACATGAGCATCAAGTACATGTCCAAAAAAAGAGAATTGACCAAAATCGACCCAAATGTTTCTCCAAAGAAAAGCATTGCAGTATGCTAGATTTGTAATAAATTCAAAAAAATTAAATATTACTTGAAATATGAATTTGGATGTGAAATAATCATAGCTAAATGTGAAAACAAAAATTATATATATTTGTTTTAACTCCAATGTACTATGGGGTTTAAATATATGATACTATGGGAAATAGAGATCTATCCAAAAAGTATTTCTTTCAATATCAGTATAAATATACATAAAGTCTTGAATATTCTACAATTTAATGAAACAATAATTAATAATCCATCTTTGAAACCATCTAAACAATAAGGAAATAACACATATGTGGAAACCAACAAGCACCATCAATTTACCAACCAACCAAATCCCCACTGATGGCAAGGGTTAGGCTGTTACATTTTATCTACATATAACCCAAATGATTTGGTTGTCCTTTGTGCTACTTCTTAGAAAAACTGCAAGATGAAAGTTAAGGAAATTCACGATTGTGAAATTCTAGGTGTCCAAGAGGTGTAAGAAAAAGGAATAAAATAAAATAAAATAAAAATAATTTAGCTCCCAAGGTCTCCAACGAGGAACCAAAGCATATTTCTTTGTCAAGTTTGTCCTTAGAAAAGCTACAACATGGAAGCACGAGAAATTCACAATTACAAGATTCTAGGTGTCCAAGAGCTTAAAGGATAAAAAATAATGTAAAAAACTGAAAACTTGAACTCGTAAGGTGTACAATAGGGAAACAAAGTATATTTCTCAAGGCCATTTTGTACTTAGAAGAGAAGAAAGATGAAAATAGAGAAGATTCACAATTGCAAGATTGTAGGTGTCCAAGAGCTTAAACAAAAAAACTCAAGTTCCGAAGGTCTACAGAAGGCATGAGAGGCTTAATATTAAGCAAAAATAACCACCAAATATATTCCTTGAGAAAACAAAATAAAGGAAATAACGAGTCACCAAATAACTAAAACATTGTTGTTTTGTGGAACCAAGATATAGTCAACAATATAAGTGCTACACAAAAACAAATGTAAACACAATGGAAAACTGAAACATGTCTCGCTATCAAATTCGTGAATTCTTATTTTAAGATGGTAGAACTTAAGTCTCAATTGTAATTGGATTCTTTCTAAAGTGTAATTCCAAGCTCATTAAGCATACTAGGTGACCAAATTTTTAAAGTAACTTGAGATTCACAACAAGAGATAGACAACATGCACCACAATACACAATGTGCCCTTGTAGATAAGGATTTAGACAAATATACTTCAACAAGGATGGAATCAGCCTTAAAAAAGAATGATATAATTGAAGCAATATATCAATACTAGTGTCCTTCTTCATTTCTTAATAGCTATGATGACCAGAAACTTGAAATGCTAGAGATTTTAGCGCTTGAGTATGGAATGGACCAAAAAATTATTGACCGCAATTGTTTGGTGACCTTCAACTTTATGGAAAATGTAGGACTACAGGGAAGTTGTCTTTGCACATGAAAGATGTGATTTCATTCCAATTACCGATAAATAATATGTTTTATTTATGAAATTAAAATATATATATATATATTTCCAATGAATGACCACAAGGTTGGTCAATAGGATTCAAAAGTATAGACAATGTGATTGCATATTTATATTTCAAATTAAAATCAAAATTTTATGAAGTGCCTAAATCTTCTTCAAATATTAACATTTCTAAGATTAGTGGAATCACTAAACAACATCATAAAAATATAACAATAGAATAGTGTACATGCTTCTATTCTATGGTTATCCCTCTATCCTTGTAACCTAGATCTATTTAAACATTAGCAGTTTTAGGAGGAGATCTCATGTCAAGTCTAACTTTGAATATGAGTTGTAAAAGGACTAACTAACTAACGTACATATGTGAGAAAGAGATTAACAAGAAGTATATAAATGAAAAAGTAAGACAAGGGAAAAGCAGAGTAAGACATGAGAAGAGTAAAAAAATGCTAGAGTAGAGTATAACATGAGAAGAGTAAGAAAATGCTAGAGTAGAGTATAACATGAGAAGAGTAAGAAAACGCTAAAGCAGAGTAGAGTAATACAAGAGAAGAGTAAAAAAAGGCAGAGCAGCGCATTTTTATAGAAATTCAATCCATTGTCCTTAACATGCATGATCAGAATATTTTTCTCATACAACAACTATAATGTTATCATTTCCTATATCAAAGATTAATTATACACTAAAAAAGACCATCTCAAATTGAAAATTATGCATATGTAGCATGTCGAGAGAGATAGAAGCATAGGAAGGCTTTTGTATTGACATATTTTGGTCAACCTATAGAGCATGTACATGGTACAGTGTGACATAAACTTCAGATAGCCTTTTGTTGAAGTTTTAGGAAATGTCTCTACTTATTTGCGCTATGTAGCTTTTAAAGTTGCAGGGAGGAAAAAATTACCCGCATTGGACATCAAGTGAATGGAAACCTTTTTTTTCAGTAATAACAGATAATGTATTACACAGCACAGGAACAGAATAGATAATGTATTACAAAGCACAGATAGTATTCCAGCATAAACACTAATCATTGTATCATGACTGTAGATGTAATGAACCCTATAATGAGAAGAAACCTTGCCACTTCAAGAGTTTTGATGACCTAAACTTGAGACCTATATGCTATATAACAGAGATTAAAGGTAGCATATGTAACAGACCTCAGAAAGAGATTAAGACAATCAATGTGGTTATTTTTCAATTCCTAATCAGTAGATAATAGTCATCAATTAGGCTGCACTGTGTGTGTTCTAGGTCTGTGCCCTAGAGGGCCGAGAGTTGCAGACTTAGGTTAGAATATAGGCCGCAAATTTGAAGAGCTTCTAACCAGTCCTAGCTCCTCTTCAAGGAAGGCCGAATGGTCTAGTATTAAAAACGTTCTACTGTGCACATGTAATGACTTTGTTTCATGTATGTTATAAAAAAGGTTGCATTTCAGAGGTGTCCAAGGTAGATATTCTGATGAGGGCCTAGGCCTGTAATTAAGCCTCAAAACATGCCGTCCCAATCAACACTTACGGAAACAGAGACAAAAATGCATTAACAGATTTTCCACAGATACAAAAATGCATTAACAGATTTTCCACGTCCATACCCGATGACCGAAGAGCGCGACCGTGGCAAACACGAGGCGCTGCGGCGACCAGGAGACAGCGACAGAAAAAACGCGGGAACAATAAAATCGGTAACTTTGTGGGCGATTTATTTATAGAAAATAGTTCGGCCGAACTATTTTAAATGTAAAAGTTTGGCCGAACTTTTATATAAGTTCGACCAAACTTTAGTTGCCGGTTTTCCAATCTCCGGCAAAAATTTTGTTTGCCTGCGTCGTCAGTAAGCCGTCAGTCTAAACGGAATCGCGAGTTCGGCCGAACTTTAAAAACAAGTTCAGAATCGCGAGTTCGGCCGAACTTTAAAAACAAGTTCGGCCGAACTATTTCATAGTTCGGCCGAACTCTATAAAATGTTCGGCCGAACTATTTCCGAAGAAAAAATTCAACCCGCAATTCTCACAAAAGTGTAACCTAGGTTCATGTTTCCGCCCACCTCTTATCACCCTCAAACAGATAGTCAAACCGAGCAAACAAATTAAATTTTGGAAGATATGCTAAGGATGTTTGTGATGGATAGGCCAACTAAATCGGAAGACTATATACATTTAGTAGAATTTACCTATAACAACATCTATCAAACTTCCAAAAAAATGAGTCCATTTGAAGCACTCTATGGAAGGAAATGCCACAATCCTTTGAGCTAGAGCCAACCTGAAGATAAATTAGTGTTTGGGCTAGACACTTTCCAGGAAATGGAAAGAATTGTCAAACAAATTTAGAAAAATATCAAGACAGCTCAGGATCAGCAAAAAATCTATGCAGAGAGAAAGAGAGTTCACCGAGAGTTCAATGTGGGTGATCCTGTGTAGATGCCAATTAAGCGCAAAAATAGCACTTTGTACAATGGTATTTGTGTAAAATTAGCTCCTAGATACTATGGACCGTTTGAAGTACTGGAAAGAGTGGGACCAGTACCCTATAAACTGGCCTTACCCATGCATGTTAAAGTTCATGATGTGTTTCATGTGTCTTTATTGAAAAAATATGTACATGATTCTGCTCACATTATTGATTGAAATGTGATTCAGATGGAACCAGAAGGGGAATTCCTTCCAGCGCTGCTTCAAATCTTAGAGCAGGAAGAAATTGAACTGCAAAATCGGACAATAGCCAGAGTAAAAGTGCAATGGAAGCACTTTACTGCTAAAGAAGCTACCCAGGAAAAAGAAACTTAGATGATGAAAAAGTATCCATCACTGTCTTTACAACAAACTATTTAAAGTTATTTTGTCAACACCAAGGATGATGTTTATTTTTAGAGGGAAAATGTGTAACACCCCAAATTTCTGTGCTTTTTAATTTGACATTTGAACAAAATCCAAAGGAGAAGTGGACCCCAATGGAGAAAACATGTGTGGATTTTATTTAATATTTATTAATAAAAATAAAGGAAATATTTATGTGTGCAGTATGACTAGATTGAGATTGGAGATCCTAGACCTTGATCCATGAGAATATGGATAAAGTTAGACTTTCCTAAAATTTTTTAGAAAAACTTGAAATGAATCTTACTAAATTAGACGGGGAGAGAGAAATCTAATTTCCCAAATGAAGAGTAAAGTAATTGGGAAGAGATAGAAAAGCTGGAAAAGCGGAAAAAACAGCTTTAAAGTACCTCACTGAGGAAATTCTAGGCAAAAACAGGAAGAAAGCATCCTGGAAATTCTAGACACAGAATTTAGAAACAGGCTTGGCGAAAGGACTGCATAAATAAGTTGTTACAAGAGAGAAAAAGGGTTGTATGTCACACGAATATCTCAGGTCGGGGGAGAGCTCGGGATAGAAAGAACTCTAAAGTTGGGAGGACTAATCATAGAAATTGGTATGCACACCTCACATTGAAATTTCTCAGATCTGGTTAATTTTTACTATGGTTATATGAATTTTCATTGTTAATTAAATTAAAAAAAATTAGACTGATTAGTGGTTAAGTACCCCATGCATTTAACGGACTGAGCTCAACATATGATTTACTGTGTGTATAGTTGCATGGGAGAAATCTTGAAGGAACCATATCCCAGAAATATAAACCCGTGAGAGGTTTAAATCTGGCGATAGGTATCTTCTAGAAGTTACTAAAGTTGATTTTAAAAGAAAAAAAATATAATTTTCTAGAACTAGAAGTGTTATTAAATTCTGCATTCTTAATTGAGGAAAGTAAATTCTAATGAAGATAGAAATTAATTATGTGTATAACATGCAAGTCTAATTTAGAAATTGGTTCAGATAGTGCAGCATGAAAAAATTATACAAGATAACCAATGATATCTCTGTTACATGACAAATTGTTATAATCAAAACAAAACTATAGAAATTGTCTATGTCTGTGACATAGATAATAGAAATAATAGTGATGAATGTACCTTTTTCTTTTTAAATTTAAATCTTGGTGGCTAAATAGGATTAGATCCTTATTTCCTCGCTTGCACCATTTCTACACTAATGAATAGATATAAGATTTTTCTTGCTATTGAAATTAAATATCTTTCGAAAGCAACCGAAAACAAAAGCTAGTTATATATATATATGCATTGTTGTATATAGCTAACTATAAAGAAAATTTATTTAATTATATCCTGACATATTATGCAGCAGAGTAGAGTCTAATAAAAAGTTAATTATTATAGGAACCTATTTATTTATTTAATTTCAAGAGATACCAATAAAGTACGTAGGTCCGAGTAAACTTAAACTCAGAATTCTGAGTAAAACCATAAACACTATGTATAAATGTGCAGGAAAATTAAATAAAAAATTTAGAATTTAAGAATAGTGAAACACTGTATACTAGAGGTAGTTGGATGCTAAGAAAATCAAAATTTAAAATTATACAAAAAGGTCATGCAACGAGATGAAAATTTTAAATCCAGTATGGTATAGAAGGAATAAATACGGCAATAGTTCGCTCTCTGGTGGAGGAATTTAGGACAAATTCCTTCAGTAAAATATATTACAAAATAATTACACAGTGAGACAAACAGAGTCTTCACTAATAGAAATCTAGGGAAAGATGAAACCCGGATATTTAAGTGGTTGGACAAAAATATCGTAAGCATAAAAATACCAACTTGAAAAATAGAAAACCGAGTTATTATAACCCTGAGCTTTAGAGGACTGAATTTTTCTCAGTTTTTAGCCATCAAAGAAACGAAAATTGAAAAAAATATTTGACCTGCAAGAATGATGAGAAATAAGTTAGATAACAGGAAACCAAGGGTTATATCATAACCCAATGAAATGAGAATAAATCGAGTTCCAAAAGAAACTGATTATTACCTTCAGAAACCCAAATCTTCATAGCCAAATTCATACTGCTCAACCAGAGAAGTGAAGACGAAAGGTTATACTTGGTGATTGCTGAAATTCGATAAATAAAATAAATAAAAATTTAATAAAATTGGGAAAATACAAAGATGGGTGAAAGCCAAAGTCTTACATATAAAGGTTATGGCAAATCGTATACATTGAAGAACGTTGCTTGGTAAGCCAACGATATGGTACGCCGATGCCATAAGAGAGTTGAACAGCTCCTTATGAATTCGGCGAGAAATTTACAAAGACACAGGTAGAATGAAAAAAAAATCAATTGAAAATGATACTCTATCCATGAGCACGATAGATGTAACTATATGGGTAGAGAAGAAAATTAAATTTTTAAAATACAATGACTCTCTAATGGTATCCTACAGAATTCACGATAAACAAGTGAATAAGCTAGCCATTTCAGTTATTAGTATGACTCTGGAAAATCCATTTGAATTCAGTAAAATTGTAAATATTTCTATCTAATATATATAACGAGTAAGTTAGCATGAATTCCTTTTGTTCGTAACAGAACCAGTTACTTGATAAACAAAATTCCATTGTATGGCTATATTGTGAGTGAAAATGAAAACAAAAAGGTAAAAGGGAGGTATAGATAGTCGGAGATACATGTGGTACTGATCTCAGCGGTTGAAGATGTCACTAAGGGAGATGAAGACATTTCAGCAGAGTAGAAGAGCAATTTTCGTGCACAGGTTCGAAACCGCTCTAAGTTGCAACATGAAAATGAGATTCAACTTTGAAAATACGAAATATATATATCTCCGGGAAACCCTAAGTTACTTCTCACATCTACCGTCCATGTGGACAAATGCCACTAGAATTATAAACTCGACAGAAAATTCTCGAACACGTAACCAAAGTTAACGTAACCAAATAGACCAAATCCAAATGCAGAATTACGATTTCACAAATTAATTGTATGGTACCAAAAACCCTATAGAGGTAAGCGAGAATTGATGATTCGTACTACCTAACTTCTCAAACGTCATTGTAATTGATAATGAAAAACTTCGAAAGGAGTAACAAGGCAGGTGATGTGCAAAAACATTTAATTTCATATTGAATTTCACCAAACTGGAGATACGGTGTAAGAGAAAGGAGCAGTAGTAGCGTACTATATATTAAACAAAATCATAACGCTGAAAGTACATAGATATTCGTTGGTTATGATTAAACGAATTTCTTACCAATCTTAATTCGATGATTTTGTGAAATAAGTAAATAAAGGTGATCCAATTAGTTATACAGTTCACATAGTGAAATGTCAATGTGATTTTATATAAGTGTTTTCATTTAATAAATATATATCTATATGATCTAAAGAAAGGAAAATTAAAAATGAATATTTACATTTTCAAGTTCTATAGTAGGAAGGGGGCTTTCGTATAAACATACATACGTTTCACTTGCCAATAATTTAGGGGAAAGTAATTAAGTTATATATATAGATAGACATGGGTCAAACTTTGGAGTCTTATATTTATATATTTATATATATATTATAGAATTAACAAGGAGGTGAAGAGATTTAAATTGTGAAAAGTGGAAAGAATGAAAACATTAACTTTAGATGAAATTAAAATAGACACGAAATCTTCATCGGAAGAAGATCTGAATTGAGAGTTAAAGATATGACTTTCAGATGAGAGTCAAAGAAATAGATCAGAGCAGAAATTGTTAGTAGAAAACGAAAAAAAAAAATTAGAGATGTTACATCATTACTTATAATAATTTATAATAATATATTATATGACTTATGAATAGAAGTGTTTGTTCAATGTTGGATATATCATTTTAATGTTTATTTTTGAAGTTTAGAGATTTCAACATATGTAGAAGAAATATATATCAACATTTTCGGGAGAATTTAAATGGCCAAATATACCGTTATAAGCATTTAATTTTGGATAACTAATTTTTTTTTTTTTAATAGTATTGCATTTTCTATTACAAAGTAGTGAAGAATATCCATATCTTATAAATAGTGTGTTACCTTTGTTATTTATGTTATGACTTTTAAGTATTAATCCATAAGAAAAAATATGCATATTTTCCTAAAGATATCATTATATATCTTCTAAGTATTTTTTTCTTATTTCTTACTATAACGTATCATATTTAAGAGTTTTTATATAACTTGTGGTTACATGGCCATTTTCAACTTATGAAAATATAATTTTATGCACTTTAATCCAAGTATGATACTTTTGTCATAGCTTTGCAATGTATTGATTTTAGTAGGACAAATATTATTGATTGTATTTGAATAAAAAATGTTATTTTTAATTCGGTTTTTATTTACAAATCTTGTTATTATTACATGTAATTCCATTTCTGCCCATTCAAAATAATCTTATTAAAATTCAAAAGATTAATAATTTGATCTTAGGATGTTATCCTTTTGAAATCTATAAACCCTTCAATTTATCCATTTTTATCTCCTTCATAAGATTCATACTATGATCATGGTGCACAACTGTAGAAAGGTAAACTGTCATTTTCCCTATCCCAAATTTGTGTTGTGAAGGGTTTCCTAAAGACCTTATTTCAATTATTAATACCAATTTCCCGCATATTATTGAAATCCATTTGATAAGAAATCTATGTTAATAAAGAGTATTCTTCATATTATCAATAATTTAATTAGTAAATTTCCTAAATCAAGTATTTCAAGTTGTTTCAAAATTTATAGAGAGATATGAGTGTGAAAGGTTTTGAAAATCGTAATATATTAAATTTTAGGGTTTTGGAGATTTGGATATCTTTTCATTTTCCCCTTTCATCCATACCAATTATATTATGAGGAGGGGATGATTTCAACTCATCTTCATATCAAAGATATACAGAAGAAATCACTTTCTAATGTGAAGTTCAATTGATGGAAAGATATAAACTGAAAATGATTTAGAAAGCTATAAATTGAGCCATTGGAGTTTTTAAATATGAATGGCTAGATATTATTAGGATTGATATGAATACACTATATACAACTAGTTTGACCATTTATTTGAAGTTTATTACAAAGTAGTCAATGTTAATCCCATATAGAGTCTGAAAGTGAAATTCTTTCTTTATGCGGGTGACTCAATATATTTAAGTGGCGGGTTCTAGTGAGAGAACTTAACTAGATTTTTTGTATGATGACTCAACCCAATAATAAAATTTTCTTGATTTTCTGTAATTTCTGGTTCTAGTGAGAGAACTTAACCAGGGATAATTTTAAGGATGGAAAATTATCTTCAAATTTAAAAAATTGGCAAATCTCACTAGTCCCTAATATGCAAACTATAAAATGTTGATTAATGTATTTGTAAAATTATTCAAATTTATAATGATATTATATATATTGTCTATATATAAATTTGATATTATATATATTGTCTATATAATGTTGGCGATTTTTAAAATAAAATAATTTATATTTTAAAATTTGGGCGAATCATTTTTATAAAAAAAATGGAAATTGGAAAATATTTTTTTTGGAAAAACCATGGAAAATTAGCCCACTTGCGAATATTAGCCCC
This sequence comes from Pinus albicaulis, assembly GCA_034641835.2. Taxonomy (NCBI): domain Eukaryota; kingdom Viridiplantae; phylum Streptophyta; class Pinopsida; order Pinales; family Pinaceae; genus Pinus; species Pinus albicaulis. The sequence goes on from CM076583.1 coordinate 612,558,120, forward strand.
TAAATTTTCCATGAACTTAACTAGATTTTTTGTATGATGACTCAACCCAATAATGAAATTTTCTTGATTTTATGTAATTTCTTATCTAATTTGTTAAGATTTTATAAATGAATAGGAAGATACTTTCCCTACAAAAACTAGATTGAATGAGATTCCTATAACTTTACATTATTTGTACATTATTCGAAATATATGACGCAAATTAATGTGCTATAAAGTTATTTTTCACATAATGGGGGAATTCATCTTTGCAATATGTTTCCATTAGCCCTTTAATTGGGAGTTGTGTTGGGGTATCTTTTGAAATTATTTTGTTTCATAATGTTATTCAAAACAATATCCATGGTTGGTCAAACTTATATTGATATTTTACATTAAAATGTCCACATGTAAGCCTACAATGATAAGCATTCTAGATTGCACTAAAATATGCATGTAAGGTATAACATGGAGAAAATTAATAGTGACAATATTACCCAAAAAAAAAAAAAAAATGGTCATAAATATTTGTCCAATTTAAATAATTTAGTTCAAAATTGTTGTCAAATGATTTTTTCCAAAAAGGAATTATTCACATAATTGGTAAGTTTTTACATGAAAAACTTGATGATTACTCTATCTTAAGATGGAAATTGAATACAATATTCACTCCCCTTTATAAAATCCATGATAAATATCAAATCCTTAAATTATTTTCTGCTTCCAATCTCTTCCACGATTTTGTCCTAGGAATAATATCAAAATATTTTCTAAGGTCAACAAAACAAAATAATATATTAATTTTATTATTGTAACATTTCTCTATTATGATCATGAGAGTAATGTGGTAGTCCATAGTTGAATAATGTCTCATAAACCCAACTTGGTATTTGGCTCTTTTACCATGGCTTTCTAATCATAGGCTAATATTCTTTTCCAAAATAATTCTACACAACTTGGAAATAAGGTGGTTAATCATAATGGTCTTATAATTAGAGTGAATTAATTTATCTCACTTTTAAAGATAGGACAAAAAGGCTCTGCGTCGAATGTTTATGGAAGCCTTATTTCAGTCCCAAAATGAAGAGATTTTATATGTGAGGAATAAGGATGAACCCAAAAATTTCATCTTGGTAGTCTTGAATATCCTTAGATTTCTAATAAGTGAATTGTTTAACCCCAAATTCAATTCCTTCCAAAGAAAATATATCATCATATATATGGGCATTCAAAATAGTGTGTATGGAATTAGGGGACTCAAAATTTTTTTTAAGGTAGGAATTTCATTCTTCAAGGGAATCAGGATTATTTTATTTTACGAATTTAAATTTCCCTCCAAAACTCTATAGAATTAGGTTTAGATAAGTCTAATAAATGGATTTTATTTTTATTTATATAGTACCTTTCCATTCTTTTAATAATACATTTGGACATACTTATCAAGCTCTAAATATTCATTAGGAGCATCCCTAATCACACTTATATATATTTTACAATCATTATCATACCAAGTGTTGCTACTTCTGTTAGTCTTTTTATATGACACCTCAATAGAGAACTTGCTAACTAAAGTGGAGAGGGTTCCAATGAAATTATGATATGTTAAAATTCAAAGATACAGAGTTAAAATGGTTTTATGTTGTGTTAGTATCCTGTAATTTACAGAATCTCAAGGTGACTGATTATTTTTGTTCAGTTCATTTATACTGAAAATAATATTCCATGGTTGTCATCTATTTCCATGAAGGATCTGTTGGTTAAAAGGGGCAAAGAATGGCTACTCATAGGTTAGAAATCTTAGTACGAGTTAAAGGCGCATAAATAATTGCTTTGGAAAAAGCCTTTAGAACTTATCCTAAGTTCTAAAAAATTACCAACAAAGAAGTTTTCATACTTTATATCACTAAATCTGCCATATCATATGATTAAAGCCATCATCATTATAAATCTACGTTATGAATTTTGGGCTTTTAAATATTATCATATATTTTATATGATTTTATTTACAATAGGAGCTTTACCTTAAGTTTGTTTTTAAATATAAATCTTCCCTTACACCACCATCCCTTCGCATTATTCCTTCGCTAGTCGAAAAACTTGTCACATCCTCCTTTAAACCTTTGTTCACTAATCTGCTCATCCGCCTTACCCCGCTTCCATCTAATGGTTGACATAGATTTTCGGCCCCCCCTCTCCATTTGAGCTTTACCGCGAAGGGGGGGGGGGTGGTTGAGGGGTGAGGGGAGGGGTCCGAAATGGGCAGTTTCATGGTTTGAGTCCTACCCTTACATGGAGACACCAATGCGTTTCACACCACCATTTTCCGAAACCGTTCGCCACTCTTCCACCCCTCCGAAAAGGTTTTCCCTCCGATATGATACCACTCCCACCACCATTGCTCCTCATCCATCCACAAATCTGCTGCTCCACATCAACCTACAGAGTCCTGCCATTGGTACTCCACATCAATCCACCCCCTCCTGCCAATGCAATAGCTCCACGTAGCCATTCCGCACCATTCTCGTCCAACGTTTATTGAATCATTGTTGTATGTTTTAAAAGGAATCAGTGGGGTTTTCATTTCAAATGCCACTGTAATAGTAACTGATGTAGTAGAAACAGAGGAAGCTATAAATAGAATGGCCATCATGACAACCAGCATAGCAATCAGATCAGATCATCCATCAACCGTTTCCACCAAAGCAGAGCTAGATGTGAGTGTTGTTTTATCGCTGCCTCTTTGAAATCATACTAGCCAGATTCTGATTCCACTGCAATCAATAACAGACTGCTAAAATAAATACAACCACTGTTTTGGCCTGATTTATCTTATCACCGCCATTGCATGGTTCCACATTTCCAATTTTGGCTTGAATGTAATTAATGACAAACACTGAAGTAGATAGGGAAATAGACTTAAGTTTTAATTAAGTACTGCATGCATTTGCTGTATTAGGGAGAGCTGAAGGTGAGACCAGAAGGGAAAAACCATTGTAAAAGGCTCATGTGGTTGTAAACACTCTTTTTTGGATGAATGGAAAGACACTGATGTTTCCATATTCTTGTGTTATGTTTTACTGATGATGTACTTCTTCATGCTATTTTATTTCCTTTATTCCACCATTGCTTTACTTCTTTACTGTGGATAACATTTTTCTCTCAGGATTTGTCACCAGGCACTGTGCATAGTCTTTAAACAATATCTATCTTTTCCTATGAAATTTGAATGTAGAATTAAGATTAGGTCTACTCTACATTGACATTGAACCTTAATCTCTCCTCCTTTCACATTTCACAAACTGTAGAGATCCATTGACATGACTAGCTTGCCTAGTTACACATGATTTCGGTTCCATTTAAATCTGTTCACACCTGCTTGACTCCATAGCCCAATGGCCCTTTTATGTTGTCTCAACCAAAAATCTTCAAACAAACCCCTATGCACTATAGCTAGCCTAAACTTCCCAATCAGACAAAGCTACATCTAACAGAGAGGTCCGTGTCTAGGTCTACGAGGGCTAGATCCTAGGTCCAAAACGATTTTGATGTTATCCCTCCAGGATTCTGTCTTCAGCCTTCAGAATTACAGAGCACTAACCTACTGATTTATTCATTAAAAAATGAATTATACATAAATTCAATTATGATCGTCCTATAAAAATAATCATTAAATATATCAAGGTTCTTAAAAGCTATGTGGAAATATTCTGAAATTTTTAACATAAACCATTGATGGAATACTAAATTAAGATTTCCTTAAAGTGGGGAATTAAGACTCATGAATATGGAACACTAAATTAAGGTTTCCTTAGAATGAGAAATTAAGATTGATGAATCAAAAGAAGAGGATTTTCCTTATTCCATTTCATTGTTAATGTGATTTTGAGATTTTCTTTGTTCCATTTCATTGTTCATATCCTTTTAATCTTTGCCGTACGGTAATTTCCACACGATATTGTTACAACATAATCTCTCAGTAATTCTTTGATGCAATCCACATATTGTTTGCGGGTTTGGGGACGTGTGTGAGGGGCCCGAGGGGCCCTTTGAAGTTAAGCTCCCTCTCTGTGATATCACATGTGCAATTCACAGATTGAGGTATCAGACACCGAGACACCTCTTAGTATCAGACACCTCTGAAGTATCATGTGACCGTCCAAGTCCACGGGGCAAGAATCGAATGGAGAGTGGAATATCACTTTAATACAGATATATAATATTTGAACTTTCAAGTTTATTTTTTATATATAATATTTAATAAAATTTTAAGTTTATTATTTTGTTTTTAATAAATTTAGAAATTATTTTTGCTTGATTAAGAATTAATTTTTTGGAAACCTAAAGAAAGATTACAAAACTTAAAAACTAATAATAAATAAAATACTAATAATTACAAAATGACATGATTTTTCTTAAATACCCATAATAAAATAAAATAGAATATAAAACTATACCTAATTTGACAATCTTGTTAGTATACATTATAATTACAAAACCTACATTCATGGTATATTTCATACACATAGACATGAAATAATTATGGGTCACGCCACTTGCATCCAGGTTCTGCAGCACATGTAACGTATTACAATTCTCTAAATTTCATTTTGCAATCATCTACGTTTGTTGCAGAATAAAATCCATGATTCTACTTTTGGGACAGCCGCCGACTTTGAATAGATTGTTACAGCCTGAAGACCCCATCTTCGCTGTTTATAGTCAGTTATTCGCCAACGAAGACCATTTCACACCACGTATGTGTCCTGTGACCCCATATTCACGTTCAAACCTCCAATTGATTCTACTTTGCGACAGCCGCCGACTTTGAGGGAGTGTTCGCTGTTGATAGTCAATTATTTGCCCATGAATACACTTTCACACAACGTATGTGTCCTGTGACCCCATCTTCAATTTCAAACCCTCCAGTTGCTTGGAAGATAGTGCAAGAAGATACGGCGGGGTGTAATGAAATTCACCAGAAAATTCTGGGAATATACAACGTGATCTTATGAAATCGGCAATAGAATGGTTCATAATTTAGTAAAGATTTTGAAAAAATTTGGCAAAGGTTTTATCAGAATGTTGTTTACCATTGTTAAACTTTAGTATTTTAAGTATCCTAAATTTTTTTGATAGTGCTAAATCCATTTCTACTATAAATAATACAATTCACACACTCCAAATATCTAACTTTTTGAATTTTATTTTACCAAATTCAAACAACCTAGCTATTCTGTATCCTAGGGAGACAACTTCTCATAAAATCTACAAGAAAATTCTGGGAAGTGCCATGGTATGTTGGTCAACGCAGGCGTAGTTTCAGACGTAACATGACGCCACGTCAAATCTCATTCACCATAAATATAGTAATTGAAATGACAAACAATAGAAATCGTACGTTGGAATCGGGTCAACTTTGGGAATTGAAAAGTGAAGCCAGAGTTACCCAATTAAAGCGCGCCTGCATGCACACTTGTCAACTGAATTTTAAGAGGGGGCATTTGTTTTTCATGGCTGTCCCTTTACGTTTTATACAGATTCTTGAGCTTGAGGTAGACTTGCAAGTAATTATACTTATAAGAAGAACACTCGTTTAACTTTATATTATCAGAAAATATTTTACGAAAGGTATGTTAGTGGTGTTTAATTAGAGAATTTTAAGAAAAACACTAGTTTAACTTTATATTATCAACAAAATATTCTATGAAAGGTATGTTAATGGTGTTCAATTAGAGAATTTCACTGGTCCAATTTTTTTTATAAATTTTCTTTTTATACAAATTTCATTTTGAATCGATCCGTCAAATAAGGATGACAAGAAATAGGTGCATTTCTAGCCTATCCACAAAAAAGTTTCGATTTTAACTATAACAAGCTTTTTGTCTATTTTGTTTTGGTATTAAGTCTCATTTTGACGCATCCATCAAATAATAATGTTTATAGAAATATAATTTTGAGTCGATCCATCCAATAATGATGACAAGAAATAGTTCTATATATTTTTTTTTGTGTATAAAAAACTCATTTTGAGGCCATCCATTAAATAATGATGTGTGTAAAAGTATCATTTTCAGTCGATCAATCATATAATGATGACCAGAAATAGAAATTCAATTTCCAGGCCTAGGGAGCATTATCCTCTTTTTGGAAATGTAATGGGCAAAGTCCAACAAAGATGTAATAGGCAAAGTCCAACAAAACTATTTGATTTTTATTTTTTACGAAATTTAAATTAGTAAGTTAATGAGAACTAAACCTCATATAAAGTAACAAATTTATACCTTATAAATAATATAAAAGGATTATATTGAATTTAAAGATATTATTTATTTGTGAATTAATGATTCAGCGAGAACTAAATTGTATAGAAACTAATTAATATATGCTTTATAGATCTATATAAAATGTTTATAATGAAAAATTATTAATGAATTTCAATCTTTGAAATTCAATTATGTTAACTAGATTTGACTTAAATATTGAAAGGTAAAGATGAGTTTTAATTTAATTTGTGTACAAGTTTGATTACTAATTCTATTTCAAGCTATCTCTTGAATTTAAGTTAGATTTTCATGAAAAATAAATTTTGCTTAATAATGAAAAGTTCTTCATTTTTTACGATTAAGTGGGAATTTTTTATCATCAACATATTATACCATAAATACATTAAAAAATAATAAAATATTTCACAAAAATACTAAGTTTTTTTTCAAATAATTTCAAACTACATTTATTTAAACAGAAATAGAGATCTATCTTAACCAAATATATAGCAAGTGCAAATAGGGATCAAATCTCTTAATGTACAAATCTATTTTATACTCAAAAACTTGAAAAAAGGTTTGAACCTCAAGAGATTTGGTGCTCTTAGCACTTGCTAAATGTGGTTGAGATGGAGATTCGAAGGAAAATTTTAAGGATGGAAGTTTATCTTAAAATTTATGGCGAATATTACTAGTCCCTAATATGCAATTTGGAAGATGTTTGGCAATAGTTTTGTAAAAATATTTATATTTCTAATGCTTTTATATTACTCTATATAAAATTTTGGTGGCTTTAAAGGTCAAATAATTTTATACTATAATATAAAATGTGGGCGAATAATTTTAAAAAAAAAGGAAATTGGTGAATATTGTTTTGGAAAAAAAACATGGAAAATTAGCTCGAATACTAATATTAACCCCTAAAATTTTCAATAGAGGATCTATATTGGTAAGTTTCTAATCGAAAAAAATATTTGTTGGATTCAATAGATGAAACTATATTGGTAATTTTGTAATCCAAAAAATATTTGTTGGATTCATACAAAATTGATAGAAAAATATATTTGAAAAAATGCCGAAATATAAAATAATGAGTCTACTAAAACGTCTTAACCATAATTTTTTTTTTCAATGGCTTTATTTTAAAACCATATATAATATATACATAGTTAACGTTGAAATATTTTATTAACATGAGCATTGAAATATTTTTTTTTTTTTTGTAAGTCAAAAATTTCTATTAATTCTTCAAAAGATTACATCATGGTATTTTCATAATCAAAATGCCTCTAGTCTCATTCCGAATAGACTTGTAGGCAAGGAGGTACTGGAAAAAACATAAAGACAATTTAGTAAGATAACAGTAGAGGATTTTATGAACGCTACCCATAGTAGAGAAAATTGACCCAATATCGAAAAGAAACTCACCATCATGCCTAAAAATATGTATTCCTCAGGTCTAGAGCATCAATTCCATCTCTTGCTAGCGTATGTTGGAGAAATGCATCATGCACATGTTCTTCCATGTGTGCTATATGTCCCTCCAAATTATCCTCCTTACCATGTATCCGCTTATGCCCATGTCAAAGAGAAACCAACCTATCCATCATGTGTCACAACTTATGTTGCAAATCATTTATAAAGACTATGAGTTCATTAAGATCGTCGTGTCTATCCCGAGCTAGTTTCTAAACCATAAAGTGACCTCACACAACTCAGCTCCAATAGAATCAAATGGGGGAGGAAGATCCACTGTTCCTCGAGAGTTGGCCTACTAGTCTACCTCCCCACCAATGTCCCGCTGATCCACTAAATGTACCACTCCCATGCCTTGAATTTTGACAGCCTTGTCTGTGCATCCTCTTTGTCACTATATCTCCCACCATCGTCCCCTTTCTACTAGAATTCCAAAGGACCGACACTCTGAAGCCTCTCTTAACAAATCCTCTCTTTCGGACCAGCCCTTGGACCTATGACATTGCACAAGTGTTTGTCCCCTTCCTGACCTTGGCCCCACACACATATTTTGCTCACCCTCCCTTCGCAAAAAGCAAAAACAGGCACACTCGACTCAAATACACCCTCTAGGGTCGATGGACCACCCCCAATACAACTTCCCCATAGGACCAATATTCGCAAGTTGACCACCTACCCCATCAAAGAAAATTTTTCTAGCCACCACATAGACCCAACCAACAACTACAACTGTGAGGGTAGCAAAGATAGCATGGTAATCATAACCCTAAATGAAAAGGACAACATAAACAAAACCATAAGAATTTACCTACACTACAGTGAAATTGGGTGAACCCCGAACCAAGCTACAAATGAACCAAGATGTGAAACCTGCACGAGTCTCGCGTTGCAACAATTAATCATAAATAACTTTCTGTCACAGTGGCCTAGGGTCCCAGGAATATCCATTCAAAACCACCTCTAATGCCAACCACACACTATACTGCTCGAAATTGTAACCCCACTTTACGGATTGCCTCTAAGGAGCATGGTGTGGCTTGAGAATGAAGCTACCCTATGGACTTGAAGAACTACCACCTTCTAAAGACTCCACCTTCATCTCCCGTAATGTGCAAATGAGATCCTTGACTAGGAAAACAACAACTAGATCCCAAACATTCTTAAGAACCTTCACTAAGCTCACGCTGGATGAGGTGTTCTAAACACACTTGCTTATCATTAATGACATGTGTTGGGGGTATTAACACCCATGGGGGTGGAGCATTGAAATATTTTATTATGGTCAACATTAAAATATTAGTTAACATGTATATTCAAATAGTTTATTGAAGTCATATATTGAATTATACAACTTCTTCATTGAAAAGTATATATATATATATTTAATTACTTTATCATTTTCTAAATTTAGTGAACCTAGAGAAAACTTGAATTATTGATATATATATATATATATATATATATATATATATATATATATATATATATATATATATATATATATATAGATATATATATATATATAATTTTATTATTATAGTTTAATATTGATGTCTTGTATTCACATAATATATTATTTTATTTGAAAAAGAATATATGTAACTACACACAACTATAACAATAAATTATATATATCCCCGCCCCTATTAAAAATATTATGGTAGCTCTTCTTCTATTCATGATATGTGTATATGTATAAGCTAGATGAATAAACAATAGAATATGCAACACATTTATGTAAATAACTATATTTTTTACATCAATTATTGGTTTGATTAAATATTTTTGAAACGAGAAAAAAAATTGAGACAAGTAGAAAAATATGTGAGCCAAAGCTTCAGAGTAGAAGTTTGTACAAAGAAGGTTTGTACAGAGAGATAGAGAAGTTTAGTAGAGTTGATTTCAAGTTTAAAAAAAAATGAGTAGAGAAGCAAATCTTGAGAAATCACAAAAAAAATTGTGAAATAATTAAAAATCTTAAATAATTTTTTTTGTGCTAAAATTGTCTTCTACCCATCATATTATAAATAAATTTGTATAAAATTTCTATCACCTTGTCATATTTATAATTTCTTAAATTCATAATCTATTAACTTCCATAAATAACCACAAGCCCAGATTATTCTCCATCCATCATTATACTAATTAAAGTACTTCACTAAATTTTACATTATGTGATGGGAATTTATTTTGGAAATATTATCAAATAAATAACCACAACCCAGATTATTTTCCATGCATCGTCATACTAATTAAATTACTTCACCAAATTTTACATAACGCAAAATGTTTAATTGAACTTATTCCTATTCATTAGATTTTGAAATATTCTACTCAATTTTGCTATACTCTTGAAATTTGAAATTTAATTGCAAAGTATAATAGCTTATCAAGTTTAGTAAAAACACTGTAAAAACACTAAATGAGTTCAATTTTCCATAATACTTTTATATTTTGAATTAGTTAATTTCAGAACTCACGCCACCCTTTTCATCATCTGAGATATTCTACAAATCATAAAACACTTTATAAATAATATACATGAAACAGGTTGTGGAGATTATTCAAACATAACTGTATATTTTGTGATCCTTTCAGCTCATTATTTACATATTCCATGGCTGCTATAATCGAGGCATAATCAGTTCTGAGTTGCTAGCTTGTTATCACAACTTCCATGGTTATTCCATGAACAATATGTTCAAATTTAAAAGCCTGAAAGTAAAGCCTTTTGTTGCAGAGAAAACCTAATCAAGGTTCATTTCTTGGTGTAAAGTAATTCACATGGTTAACGCCTATTTGAATTTGAGTATAAGCTAAAATTCCACTAGAAAAAAATGGTGTTACAAAATAAGTTCGGCAGTGAGAATTAAACAAATTCTATCATGACAGATAACGTGTTAGAACATTAGATACTGTTTATTCATGTGTGTTTATTAAATTGGACCCAATTGAATTTCCAAACAAAATCACTCGGAGAAAATAATAAGTTCGGCAATGAGAATTAAACAAATTCTATTCTCACCGATAACGTGTTAAAATATTGTGTTGTATAAAGATGCATGTATTGCTTGAAGTTTTCAAAAAAATGATTTCGGATGCTTTTTCAATGAATTTTATTGATGCAGAGATTGGGGTGGGTTAGTTCCATATAATATTTTAGTTTTGTTCTTTTATCATTTTTTATGAGGATATAATTTTTTTTAAATATTGAAGTGATAATTTTTTTAATATTATTTTTTTTTATATAAAATGTAAAATGATATTTTTTTTTTATTCTTAATGGTCTAATTAAGATTTGATATTCTTATGCCATCTTTACTTGAGTTAAAGGTAGCAGTTTTGGCTAGAATTAGAAGCAATTTTAAGAAACATTTTAGCTTTCATGTTTTTTTATTTCTTCTTATACATATGATACATAGTCATCGTCATCCTTTCAATGAGAGAAATGATTGCTTCAATCAAAAGAATAGATATCGAGTATTTCATTTAACCTTGAGATGGTAAGTTATAAAATTCTTTTAGATCTATTTTACCTTCCTCCACCACTATCTAGAAACAATGCAACCCCAAACCACACATCTATATAAAATAATTGGAGACTATCTAGAAACAATGAAACCTCAAGCCTCACATCAATATAAAATGACAGGAGCGATAAGAGTTTTAAAGAGAATTATTTATTTATGTATTTTATCACATATATAAATATTTGTGGACTCACAATTATTATTGAACCCATAATAAGCTTTAAATCCTCCATTTTCTGAATGTTATAATTCCAAATGAGCTTGTTAGTATTAATAATCATACCCATCTTGGAGCGGACACTTTAGAGGATTCTTAGTTGCTTTTCAATATTGTAATGGCTCATCACCAACAATATATATATATATATATATATATATATATATATATATAAAGAAGAAGAGCTATGAATTTATCGGTGAGTGTGGAAGAAAATAATCTACATCTTTCAAACATTGTTCTTGCTTCTAGATGGGATTTTTAGTTGCTTTTAAATATTGTTCTTGTTCTTGCTTCTAGATGAGATCTTTAGTTGCTTGCTTATATATATATATATATATATAAGAAGAAGATCTATGACTTTATGGGTGAGTGTGGGAAGAAAATAACCTACATCTTTCAAACATTATTCTTGCTTCTAGATGTTATAAATGCCAAAAACAAGATGAGAAAAGCAAAATCCTTGTTTGACATTGATATTGCATTTAATTTCTTCTGGTCAACCATAAAGGGTCCTAAACTTGACAATAACATTCTCAACTTGTTACAACAACCCTCAAATGGAGAGGAATATTATTTCCTCCAACCACATTATCATTTAGGATGGAAATATATTCAAAAGATGAATTATTACCATAATATTTTTAAGTACAAAAATGTTTTATATTATTTAAATATCTCACATTTCTCCTTATTTGAAAACTCTAATACTATTTTTAGTATGAATAGTCACACTATATATCTCATAAAGAATCATACTCACCTACTTTCAAGGGGAAAATAGATAAAGAATAATATTTGCTTATTTTTAACTAGGAAAGAAATTTTTTGGTCATTTAGATAGTTTTCCAGCCCATAGCATTCATCTATGGTATTTGATGTAATTATGCTATGAAAATTTTGATATACTCCATTGTAAGATACATAAAGTGGCAAAATTGGCCATAGATAATGAAATTATCTTGAATGTTTTGTCATCACATATTATTGCATTAAAATCTTTGATATAAATTGTTTACAAAATTGCTTTATTTAAAATATCAAAGAATTAATATTCTACATTTTGTTCTATTTCAACTATTGCAAACAAAATTTATTAAATCTTGTAATGGTATCATGGAAGTTATATAAATCTATTAAGGTATATTCTAAATACTTTGATAGTCGGAAAATGATTTTATTAACTTTATATATATTTTTTGTGAATAAAGAGGATTTATAATTGGAAATATAATTTAAATGGTCCAATATATAATGGGAAATTTGTTTGATTATTTTTACTTTTATTATAATATTGCATTTAGTTAATTTTATTTGAACAAATAATTTTATTTCTAATTAAGCTTTTAAGTAAGCAGCTTTATTTCTAATTAAGTAATATAGATAGATTTATATTTAAATATCTGGAAAAAAAAAGTTATATCAACTTTTATAATTATAAAGGAGATGAATAATGGTTTTATGGTAATCATTAATATATCTTTGATTTTACTTGAACATGTTATTATTATAGCAAGTGGCTTTGTTAATAGTTTATATAGTAAAATCTCGAATACTTAAAAGGAGGCTCGTGACCACTTTTTGTTTCATAGGGAACAACAATGATGAATTTTTGTTATTAATATGAAATGAAGAATATTTGCACTGGATTGGTGAGTGAATGTATTTCTATATGTTATCTATAATATTTCATATATAAATAGATGTATATTTGACTTTTATAATTGTTGTAGGATTGAGATGATAATAAATTATCCCTATATATCTTTTGAGCAACCTTATTATATGACTTATTATTAGAAGTGTTTTCTAAGATTATGAGCTTTTATATAAATTGTTGTTACATATGTATTTTTAATATTTAGTTTTTTAAGTTTATTTACTTGAACATAGGTAGAAGAAATGTACCTCAACATGTTGGAGACAACTTAAAAGACCAAATATACACTTATAAGTATTTAACTTTTGGATAACTACTTTTTTTTTAATAGTATTACACTTTTCATTGTTAAGTATTGAATATCCATAGTAGCTTATAAGAAATGTGTTACCTTTGTTATTTATTTTATCATTTTCAGTAAGTATTAAAAATGAAATTATTAGAATTTGTTAGGATTATGCTTACATAGTTTGGATTGGGTTTGTTGAGGAAATTAAGAGATTCTTTCAACTTCTATCTCTAAGATTATAATTAGTTCAAATATATTTACGTATATTGATGGTCTAGACAGTAATGAAAATTATCATCGTTTTATGTTATTCTTGTGCATCTTCGCACACCTGTGTTCTTAACTTGGTATCAAAGCAATCATCAATACGCAGAGCCCACGTACAAAAGCGTGTAAGGGAAGCACACTTCAGGGATTCTTCTGTGCATTCGAGCTGATTCTATTGGTAAAGCATTCGATTCATGGTCTCAAAAGTGTTTAGGTGTGAATTTTTCTGCTACCGCATGGTCGAGAAAAAGAAATGGTTCTTTATTTCAATTTTCGTGATTTGAGCAGATATCAGTGTTAGAATTTTGTGACTTTGAACATAAAATTGATAAATCTTCCGGAGGCAGCCTCATTCATGAAGGTATTCGAATGGTGGACTACGGATGGTTGAATTGAACTGCGAAGAGAGCAAACAGAACTCCCCGATTAGAAAAAAACGAATTGGAATTAGTGATTATAGAGCAAACAGAACTCTACGGTGAATTTCAATTTTCTCGGTTTCTTGAAAATCTGGCATCTGAAACATGTCAGATTCCTTTCTCTGGCTAAAGGGCTAAAGTCAAACATTGAAAGACTCGTGAAGAAAATCGACCACTTTTCTCTTCCAGCGTAAAGACAATCTGCCATTGTGAAGCAGCGTGAGATGATTTTTTTATTAAGTTTAATTTGCAATTTGTTTTAGATCTGCAGAGTTTTAGATTTAGTTTTTCTTTTCAACATGGAGCCTATTGTATTGGAAAAGCTTAATGGCTTTAATTTCTACACTTGGAAGGTAAAAGTTCAGCTACAAATGATGAGTAGAAATCTATGGAATATTGTAGAAGGCTTAGAAAAAGCACCTATAGATGCTAAACAGTTAATTGAATGGGAAAAAAGAGAGGAAAGAGCCAAGTCTATCCTTGGACTATCACTTGTAGATTCCCAGCTACATCTTATTGACTTAAAGAAATCTTCTGCAGCAATATGGGAAGAAATGAATAAGGTATTGAGGGCAAAAACTGTTAATGCAAAATTTTTCTTAAAGTTATGATTTTTTAAACTCCAAATGGATAATGAGACATCATTGTCAACACACATAAATGAGTTAAGAGCTTTGATGAGACAGTTGTCAGAAATTAACTCTAAAGTAGATGATGATGATGCAAAGGCAATTTTATTAAATAGCTTGTCTTCAAAATATGATAATGCCATATTTACTCTAAGTCATATGCCACATCAATCACTTGATGAAATGATAGCAACTCTTATGGCAGAAGAAAAGAGGATAGGTGGTGCAGAGGCTAGTTCACATAATGAAATTGCACTATACTCCAAGGGAAGGATGAATAAAAATAAGACTGAATGTTTCTATTCTCATAAATATGGACACACAACATTCAATTGCAAAATTCGGGCTCAAGATCTTTTGAATGGAAAATTGAAAAAATCAGCCTATGCAACATTTTCAGAAGATTCCCCTGATGCAATATTTGAAGATTCTTCAAGTGAGGATGAACCTCTTGATCCATCTCTTAAACTTTTCTAAAGCATGTTTTGTAATGTGATTTGCAAGTGTGTGGTGTGGTGTGGAATATAGTGTGGGGTTTAAGCTTATATTTGTTGTTGTGAGATTTGTGTAGTGCAGAACCAATTATTGAACAAATTAGCATTATTTAAATTAGTCGTTCTTGACGTTCTTAGGTGCCGAGAGAACAATTGGCTAATTTGATTGTGTGAATTTGTTATACGTTGATGGGTCTTGTTGTGCTTCGGGCTTCAAGAGCGTCAACTACAGGTTATAATGTGAGATCCATTTGTGTAAATGTCACTTTGTAAGATTGATCGCTGATCATATTCTATACTTAGAATATGTTCCTATAGACTGTTGAAATTTATTCTTCGGGATTATTTCACAGATGGAAATATTTCCATAGGGTAGTTCAGTGTCGATACTCTTCTTCGGAGGTGTCAAGAATCTTTAATCTTACAAATTCAGCATTGACGGTAAGAAGCAGGTGTACTTTAAATGGGTTGAAAGGTAAGCTCGAATATGTGGAGAAAGAAAGAGTGAAGTCCAGAAAACTGTAGAGTGGGTAGATTTGCTGATGAATATCAGATCAAACAAAGAGAAAAAAGTTCAAAGTGTTGTAATTGTGATTAAGTATTATATGTTTTGTAAAGTAAGCATTAAGGGAGGGTATTAGGATTTGTTAGGATTATGCTTACTTAGTTTGGATTGGGTTTGTTGAGGAAGTTGAGAGATTCTCTCAACTTCTATCTCTAATATTAGAATTAGTTCAACTATATGTACGTATATTGATGGTCTGGACAATAATGAAAATTATCACCTTTTTATGTTATTCCTGTGCATCTTTGCACACCTATGTTCTTAACTGAAATTAAAATAAAATAAATGAATAAGATAAAATAAAATGGCATATATATATATATATATATATATATATATATATATATATATATATATATATACTAACTTAGAACCATTTTAATTTGAATCTATCAAAAGTCCAAAGGGATCAAATCTCTAAAGGTGCAAGCCACTTATTTGAATTAGAAAGAGATTTGATCACTTTCAAATTTTGATAGATATAAAGTTAAGATAGATCTAGATTGATTATTTCATAAAAATTTTAATCACACAAATTCAATTATAGCAGTCGTACAAAAATAATCATTAAACCTATTAGAACTTTTGACAATTATAGAAAAATGTAAAATTCTTTTAATTTAGTAAAAAGTGAACTCTATCAGAGATTTTTAACATAGTCCATTTTGTAACAATATAAACCATTGATAAAATACTGAATTAGGGTTTCCTTAAAATGAGTGAATTAAGGTTCATGAGTTAAAAATAAAAAATATGGGAAAGAAAGAAATTGATTTTCCTTATTCCATTTCATTGTTTCTGATTTTGAGATTTTCTTGGTTCTGTATCGTTTCAATTTCACATATACTCAGTAGTTCTTTGATCAATCCATATTCTTTGTGGATTTGGGGACATGTGTGAGGGGCCTTTGAAGTTAGAGTCCCTCTCTTTTTCTCACAATAGTGGATATCACATGGGCAATTAATAGATTTGAAGTATCTATGAGACCATCCAATTCCATGAGGCAACTACTCAAACTGAATGATATTCTTAGTTACAGACACCTAAGAAGTATCATGTGACCGCTCAGTTCCAGTGGGAAAGAACCGAATGGAGAGTGGAATATTACTTTAACATAGATAAATAATATTTAATAAACTCGTTTGTTTTTGGAGTAATTCTGGAAACTAATTTTGTTTTCAGAGGAAGTCTAAAATATATTTGTTGGGTTAAGAGTTTTTTTTTTTAGATATATAGTAAGAAGTTAAATAACTGAGATCGAGAGACGAGAGACCTTTGATAAAAGTTTGAAAAAGTTGTTAAGAGCTAGTAATTTTGAAATAATTTGGTTTTTCTTGAATGTATAAGAGCTAGTATGTATAAGTGCTAGTAATTCCGAGGTAATTTGGTTTTTCTTGAATGATAATAATAATAATTATTAATAAAACCATACAACTACTAATCTGACAACATTTTTTACCACAGTTTTCCTACATTGTAAATTAAAAACAAAAACAACAGAAACCATTTTCATTGTAATTTTCGTACACATACACATGAAAGAATTATGGCCAACTTTGAATAGATTGTTACAGCCTGACGTTTCGTTAAGGGAGGGTTCTCTGTTTATAGTGTCCTGTGACAAGTTCAAACCTTCTAGTTGCTTGGAAGAAGATAGGGTGTGGTCTCATGAAATCCACCAGGAAATTCTGGGAAGTGACAATTCAAGCAAGCATAGTTTCAGACGTAACATGTGGCGACGTCAAATCTCATACGCCATAAATATTAATTGAAAGGACAAACCATAGAAATTGTATGCGGCGTCTGGTCAACTTTGGGAATTGAAAAGTGCAGCCAGAGTTACCTTATTAAAGGATGCCTGTATGTACACTTGTCACCTGTATTTTAAGAGGAGCATTTGTTTTTCATGGTTGTCCCTTTACGTTTGGCGAGCTTTATATCCCAGTCTATCGGCCCATAAATGCACCGAGAGACAAAATGGCCACCGTAGGATAATTTATTGCTTTAATCTAATGGTGGCCATTTCGTCTCTCAGTGCATTTATGGGCCGATAGATTGGGATACAAGGCTCGCCTTTACATTTTATATAGATTCTTGAGCTTGATGTAGACTACAAGTAATTATATTTAGCTGAAAAAAATTGTTTTAACTTTATATTATTAAAAAATATTTTCTGAAATGAATGTTAATGGTGTTAGATTAGAGAATTAAATTAGAGAATGTCATTACTCTAATTTTTTTCTATATATATATTTTTTGTATAAATTTTTTATTGTGGGTGAATTTATAGAATAATGATCATAAGAGATGGGTGTTGGAATATGTAATGATCACAAAGGTGTTGGAATATGTAATTTCTACTTGTCTGTGCCGTTGGCTCCTTATGTAAAGAGTTTGTTCCTATATCATAGGAGGTAGCTAAATCTATATTTTTCTAGTTTGGTGTGTGGTTGAGATATTCTCTCAACCACCTAATTGTGCATCCAAACAAGTTTTCCTATCTTGAGACAATTATGCATGTATATATGTGTAATCTCTTTGATTAATATAATATAGTATGAATAGTGAGATTTTATCTTTGTATCAGAGCCCTGGCCTGGACCTAGACCCCTCATGGGAAATAAAAGTATATTGTGTTTTAGTTTTTTGGTTGTCCATTCATTTGAGCAGAGGTGTACTGGAGCAGTGGTGCGCCCATCCTCAAATGGGTAAACAACGTTGGTTTGGAGGGGCCAGATTATTTACGTTTGCTGTGTTGTTGGGTTTGCTACCCATCAACACTGCTCCTGATCTAATCACTTGTGTCTACAGTTATAAATGGCAGATTGGAGATCAGTTGGTGGATTTGCATGGTAGGCCTCTAGTGGATCGCTTCTGCCATGGTGGTGAACTGTGGCTACGATGACTACGAGCATGGAGAGGGTGGATTGAGTCACGTGGAGTCGAAGAAAGTTATTGTTTATTGTTGGAGAACGCTGCTACCGGAGTCTGTCATACTTCTGTGTTTTTTGAGTAGTGTTTCGTTCCAATTATTAGGAATGGCCGAGATGGGCATCCTCCCCATTTGGGTATTGTTGCCTCCTCCTTCGAGACGTTGGTGCTCTCCTATGTGAGCTTCACAAACATCTTCTCTGTCGCAAATTTCGTGTACAGCTATGGGATGTTGCTCAAGTTCACCTCTTTTTTTTTGTGGCTGGTGAAAGGGGCGAAATTACACAATATTTGCCACGAGCTATGATATCCACAAATTCATGATTTTCAAGGATGCAAAGTGCTTGGAGAACCCGATTGAGGCCGATTTGATGCTTGAGGAGTTTGATTGTGAAGGTCAAACAATCTGAGTGTTGCGAAGGCCAATTGAGGTTGATTAAGGCCGTTTGATGCGACTGTCGAAGGAGTGTAGAGATCACCATTAAAGCACATGACCAAGGAAAAGGAAGCCACCAAGAAGGCCATCGTAGCTAAAGAGGCAGAATAGGGCATTGTAGCTTCTCCGTTCATTGATGATAAGATTGTTGAGCTCTTGAAGAAGGCCTCAGAGTTCTAGACGGACAACTAGCACATTCCCTTCCTGTTTCTTGCTCGAGCCCTAGAATTGATATCTAACGAATCTGGAAGAATCTCCATCATAGAGATTTTGTGTAATGTGTTTCGAACTGTGGTCATCATGACACCATGATTCTATTTTCATGGGCGATACAGATGAATTTTCAGCAGCTTCAGTCATTGCTAGGATTATGTATACAAGATAGACCTTGCGCAGTCTGTTGTATATGATTTTTGTGATGGAGTTGTTTGGAGCCGAGAAGCGATATTGCTTTGGAGCTTGTGGTCACCGACGAGCCCGTGGTGCAGTGCCGTGGAGGCACGATGAATGTGTGTGTCGTGCGGCTGTGATCAATTTGGAGCTGCCTGGATGGTAGATTTCATTCTGACATGATGTCAGCCTTCGATTCATCAGTCCAACTTTTATTGAGCTGTCAAAGAAGTTCCCAGAAACAATGCTTTTGAAGATTAATGGGGATGAATTCAAGGATGTGGCTAATGAGTGGCAGGGGAGAGGTGTGGGCTATGCCTACATTTATTTTTATCAAGGATGAAGAGTCCTTTGATAGGACCGTGGGCGCAAAGAAAGAGGAAATGGAAAGAAAAGTTGCATCCCATGCTACAGAATCATCCGCTGTCATTGCTACATGAGTTTAAGCATTTTTTATTTGTTACACGATTAGGAGTTGTTTTGATTTTTCTACATGTTTTTCTTTATATGCCTCGTCTGCTATTTTTTAACCAAACATACTCTGTTGGTCCTATTTTGGGTATAAATATACTATTATGGGAATTGGATGCAGAAACGAGAATTTTGAGTGTAAAAATCATCAAACCTTATGTATTTCGACAGAGAATTTGTGGACATCGCAGGATCTAATGGTGGATTCCTAGAGTGCCCACGTCTGGATGTGAGCAGCCATGTCTGGATTGTCTGTGCTCGAATGCACTGCATTGAGACTAGTTAAAATGACGTTGATTCGTTTCTTTATCAGTGGACCTCTCTGAGGTATCATTGGAGAAGAATGATTGGTGTTATGTTTGGGAAATAATCATCTTTGGGTAGAGATAGAGAAATTTAATGTTAATCTAAAAAGGTTATTTTTTGTTTCTTGGAATCATGTTTAAAATTATTGAGCCCTATTGAGTCTAGCTAACTCAAGCTATGTAAAGTTGCTTTGTTAGAATTCGCAACTCTAACAAATGACAGGTCACTACAAGGAAAAGACCCTCTAGAGGAGGTTATAAAAGAGCTTTTTAGTGTTATAAAATTGGCCAAAATTGTCAAAAAAACATATGCTACCACATCTTTTTATGGTTACGGAGGTTTTGGTGGAGTTTTTAACAGAAATTCAACACAACTAAAAAAAAAAGGGTGGCTGGAGGTTATTACGGATGTTGTTTTCCTCGGTGCATTAATCAGGCTTTAACGCATCTGTGCGTACTTGTGGATGGCGCCCCGGGGTGGTCAAAGAAGAATGCACTTGGCCATTAAGGTATAAAACAACACTGGGTGTAGTGTTGGTGATACAACGCACGGGGCCGTTATAATTGGTCTTGGGATTTGAGCGATGCCCATAGGTCGTATCAATGCATCGATGCGTAGAATTATAGAAATGCACTGGTGCGTCCTTTCACACAAATGCATCGAGCTTTATAATTGGTATCGGTATTCGCGCAGTGCAAATATGTCATACAAATACACCGGTGCGTATAGACTCTTAAACGTGTTGGTGCATAGTATCACACAAATGCATGGAGATTTATAATTGGTATCAGTATTCACGTGGTGCCCATAGGTCGTCTAAATGCACCGGTGCATATAGACACAAACACATCCCGGTGCATAGTATCACACAAACGCATCGAGATTTATAATTGGTATATGTATTCATTCAGTGCTAATAGGTCGTAAAAAGGCACCAGTGCATAGATAGACATAAACACACCAGAGAGTCGTACCGCAGAAATGCCTCAATATTTTTAACCGGTTTTGGTATTTTTGTGGTGCCCATAGGTCATAAAAACGCACTGGGGTGCTTAAGAATACAAGCGCACCAGTGTAAGTATACACACACCGGTTTTCATTTTGTATTTTTTAGAAACATCGATGTGTGATAGTGAAATTATTGTGATTGTTTTAAATTCATTATTCACCAAAAGTCGTCACATCTTATAACAATATTCATATTAATTAATTTTTTATTAATGCATTTGAATGTGATGTTTGGATTAATTTGTTATATCATATCGAAATTATTGTGGTTTTTTAAAATGCATTATTCATCAAAAGTCGAAACATATATATCTTATAACAATATTCATATGAATGAAATTTTTATTAGTGCATTTGAGAAGGACAATGTAGAACACAATAACGACAATAGAGAACACAATAGAATAAATTAAAACATATATATATATATATATATATATATATATATATATATATATATATATATATATATATATATATATATATAAGACATTCTTTGTCATACAAAATGGGACATTTATTGGTATCCATTTATCTTTCAATTGGGACACTATGTCCATTACATTAAAGAAAATGTTTGACTTCACAGACATTTTTCAAAAAATACAACGCCTTACTTTCATATCCAAACATAGTGATCATCATTCTTTGCTTGAACTGTTGTCATTGCTAGAGCTACTTCCATCACTTTGATTATTTTCAGAAATGTTTTTTTCATGGTGTTGATTATTTTCTTCTTCTTCACCTTCCATCTACAAACATAAAAATAAACTGTAGTGAGTGTATATAAAATGCTGAGAATAATGAAAATTGCAATATTAAATAATATACATCAATGTAAATCGAAAAGAGATGATGTACCAATGCAACAATTAACTCATAAACGATGCACATTCTTTCAAAACCATGTAACATGACATCTTTCAAGATTTGATCTGTTGGCGCAGTGCCATACATTGTTTCCTACAAGTTTTATACCCCATAACAAGTCATATATTTAATATAAAAGATTTATTTTTTCTATTAATTATAGACGGAGCTAAGTAAAACAAGATCAATAGATGCTTACAAATTCCACAATTAGGTTCGGATATGCCAACATATACATACAACCCATATTTAACCCAATTTCAATCAATTCCTCTCATGGTTCTTCTTTGTATCTTAGCACCTGTTTGAAGACATTCAATCATGATTTTTGTAAAACAACTTAAAAAATACAAAAATGAAATCTAGTTAAGTTGTTATAAGGAAGTAACAATTACTCACAAACATAGATATCAACCATTTTCTTCCTTGTCGTCCTATTTTATGTGCTGAATGGGTTCCATCTTCTTTTCTTTTCTACAAGAAAATACTTGAAAATTAATATTTAATGCTAAACTGTTTATTTATTTTACCTAATGATCGAAAAATTCAATGATTACATATTACATTTGAAGCAATTTGTTGTTGAGATGGCTCCTCCAATGATTCAATTTGTCCATTTATTTTACCGTCTCCTTATACACGTTTTTGGACATTCCTACTCGCATATTTATGATATCAGCTCGTTCATTTTTTAAGATTTTCATAATCTTCCTGAAAATGTATCATGACAATAAACTATTTAATTTTTAGATTGATATATGAAAAGTAAGTATAACAAAAGTGATATTTATAAATAATTCTAGACAAACATCTAAAGGAATATTACTTTTTCATTCCTTCTTTTTTGTTGTTGTACGTTTTTGTTATTAAAAGTTTGACATGTCTCATTGACCAATTCTCTGGAAACTCTTCCTATAGTTTACATAAAATTTGGTTCTTGGATTCATTGGATTGGTTTTTGTATTGTAAGTGGAAATAATGTCTATACATTCATTCCACTAGATCCCTCAAAATTTTGTAAATGTTTTTCCCCCTTTCGTTAACTTCCAGCACCACTCCAAATGAGCTAAGGAGCAATTGATTTTCATTTGCATGTTCTATTTTTTTTCTTTTCTTAGAACAACATTCCTTTTCTGAGTTGTTGGTCCCTGTAGAACATTAAACGAATGTGAATTAGTAAATTTTTTTACACATGTTATCTAATAATTTTATGTATATTATTAATGATAATTAAAAAAAGAAACTCATATTGGATCGATAGTATTTTTTCATTCACCTTATTCATCCTTTTGCAATTTTTCCATTAAACATTTACGCTCTTCTGGTCCTAGATCAGAAATAATCATATCGACCTTCATCATTTTGTAGCTCTGCATGATACATAGTAAACAATACATATTATTTAAACTTACATATAGTTCAAAAATAATATTTTTTCTAAAGAATTTACAAAAAACTTGCCTTTTTTTCTTTTCTTGATGTGTTAACAGTATTTTTATTACTTGATCTCTGGTTAGACATTTCTTTATCAATCTAAAACATATACCATATCATTCATTAATATATTTATAAATAAACTCTCAACTTTTAAGGTAGAAATTAAATCTCAAGACTCCGGTGCGCCTTTCATGAGGTCTGTACCGCAGCCGGTGTGTGGGAATATTAACAAAACACTACAAAATAGTATAATACACTGTATGGTGCATTGGGTATTATAAACGCACCACAAAAAATAGTGTAATAGACCTAACAGTGCATGGGGTATTATAAACGCACTGCAAAAATGGTGTAATACACTGTATTGTGCTTGCCTAGTTAAATGGAGCACCAGTGCCCTATTTCAGATTTGGCGCACGGATTTAGAAAAAAAATTTCCATTTTTTTTTACTATTGTACTTTCGCGGTGAGCTATATAATACAGCGCACTAGTACGATAGCGTAGGTAGGGTGCATCGATAAAGAAAAATCCATTTTTTCAAAAATTCACGCAATGGCCGAATGGGTTGGGTTCCGACCATGCAAGTCGTCCCATAGGTTGGACGTCAATATAAAATGAAAAACCCTAATTCTGAAATCACAGAAATAAGGAGAATAAAGGAAAAAAAAAATGAAGGGTTTATGGTAAAAATGGATAAAACTGCAGAAAAAAGTAAAAAAAATAATCAAATTTAATCACGAGATGGTTTCAAATTCTATGATACAGGGTTTGAATCACCAGAGGTTTTGTTTCTGATTATCTAAATACTTCTGTTCGAACGTATTTCACTACTCCACAGTACCCTCCTACTCTCTTGCTCTATGTCTGTCTCCTGCAAATATCTGGCTGAAACTTTTAGCAAAAATAGCAAAAATAGTGAAATAATGAAAGGCATTTAGTATTTAAAGAATTGTTTTATGAAATTAGATATTCGAAAATATTTTTCTTCCCATTTTTCAAATTGCCACTTTTTTTCACTTAAAGAAAATAGAGTTGCGTTTTTTTATTTGCGTTTATTCGTAACTGATGCGGAAGAGTTGTGAGGCACCGATGTGTCTTATTAATAAGACACACCAATGCATGTTAGGATGATAAGTGTCTTATTAATAAGACTGTATAAAGTTTTATGTAAGATCATAATAAAATATTGACAATTATAAACTACATGAATTTATTTTCATTATTTTCTAAACTTTATTATGTTATGAAAATTCATATTATTCTAGATTTGTTATTTTACAATTATTTGCAAATTTACAAATTTAGATATTTTAATAAAATCATTTCACATTAATACAATTAAAATTTTCACATTAATAGAATTAAAATTTTACAAATATTTTACATACAATTACAATTAGAATTAAAATTACAATTACAATTTTACATTAATTTCACATATATGAATTACGATTAGAATTAGAATTAGAATTTTAATTTTACATACAATTACATTTACAATTTTACATAGAATTACATTTATAATTACAATTACAATTTTACAAATATTTTACATATAATTCAATTATAATTACAATTACAAATACAATTACAATTTTAGAATTTTACATAGAATTACATTTACAATTTTACATAGAACTACATTTACAATTACAATTAAAATTTTACAAATATTTTACATACAATTCAATTAAAATTAAAATTATAAATACAATTAGAATTTTAGAATTTTACATACAATTACATTTACAATTTTACATAGAATTACAATTACAATTACAATTACAATTTTATAAATATTTTACATACAATTCAATAAAATTTACAATTACAAATACAATTACAATTTTAGAATTTTACATACAATTACATTTACAATTTTACATAGAATTACATTTACAATTACAATTACAATTTTAGAATTTTACATACAATTAGAATTACAATTAAAATTTTACAATTTTTCATATATACAATTCAGT
>CM076583.1:612583839-612812934 GCA_034641835.2 Pinus albicaulis
AACTTAAAGGCAGAGCATATAAATTGTGAATTCTACCTTAACACTTTATTTGTTCAAATAAAAACGATCATGAAATGACATGAACACATAAGAGGCTACATATGAAACAAAAGAGGACACGAATGTTAAATCTCATACCACAGGGATCTCAGGGGTCAGAGCTGCATTTTTTAATTAAAATCTCTGTCAAACTGTACAATGGAAGCTCTGTTTTCTTTCCTCCACCAACGCTCAGAACTCTCTCTCTCACTGCCTCTTTTTTTTACAAATGATTATTTAATACATTAAACGGCTCAGAAGAAAATCGATCCATGAAAAGATGGAACTGTTTCAACTGGCACTATGAAAAATAGTAAAAGCCACTCATCGATTCCTAAAGATCAGCGCATACAATAAATAGACCAAAAATTTTGCCCTACAGGTTGATAAAAAAGATGAGTTGTTCAACTATAATTGCAAGAATCCCTCTGATGGCTGATAAACTGGAGTACAGATCCCGTTAGGATCAGGACTGAAGTCTTGAAATAGGAACCGAATCCTATTTCTTATGCTGTGATGGATATCTTAACTTATTTTCAGCTTGCCACGTTACATTTGCCATTTTAATAAAACAACCTTCAAACTAAAATTCTGCCGATTCAGCGCATGGTAACAACTGTACTGAGAGAGGTTTGTATGGTTGCACTCAACGTTTAATTTAAATTTATTTGCAGGAACGACCCAATAGCCAGAGTTATAATATGCCACTCATTGAACTCCAACACGTCCAACCACATGCAATATGGTAGCATCAGCAATAACTCACAATCCGCCTCCTAAGAGCCACATCGCCCGTAATCCCACAAAATCTCCAAAGGATCCCAACAATCGCTGGCGGAAATCATGGAACAAAATCCTGTCTGTCTCAGGCTCCCCATGATTGAAGCTCATCATCTGTTTTGCCATCACATTGAAAGCGAACTTCTTGGTTTCGAGCTGTGCAGAGAAGGGGCGTTGCTCTATCTTCGGGCCAAGCACAAGACTCATCTGGTAACACTTGCAACAATTCTGCCGCACTCTGTCCAGAAAAATACGCACACACCTTCGCACTATCATCCAGAAGAGTAACAGTAAAGAGACAGAAACTACACATGAATAAACTTGATTTGCAGAATGCCCACATTGTGAATGTAATAATTCTAGTTTTAACCAGTGAAGTTCGACACTTCCAATGAGAACCCTGCAAACCTGTGTAAATTGAAACAAACCGAGCGCGACTACCACCATAGTGCCAAAAGGAATGGCAGCCAGAGAACCATAAAATATGGCAATGATGTTCAGTACAAATCCAATGCCAAAGCACATAAATGGGAAGAGAGATGCCGTAAGAACCATCGGCTTTATCCAGCGCTTGCCATCATTACGTGAATACAGTCCTCCGCTCATATAGCCAGATACCAGGGCCATTTGCATCATTAGGCATGTCCTCAACACCACAATACCGGTGCCATAACTTTCGGTATGTTGATTCCAAACCATGAACAAAGTTATGTTCATCAGAAATCTTGGACTTCAGCATCCTTTCCCGAAGACACATCCTCAGAGATGAGAGCAAAGGAATGTTAGAAGCTAACTCCAATGCCTTGCTGACATAATCATCTTTAGTTTGAGCAATTAAATTTGTCAAACCAACTTGGTGCAGAAGGCTTACACCCACATTGTGAGCATGAACAGACCCTGCCATGGTAACGCATGGAACGCCCATATACAACGATTCACATGTGGTGGTCGTTCACTTAACAACAAGTCGTGATGTAGGAATTGCACACAAAATCTTTGCCCATACACGCAAAACTCGCGGTGTTATCTTGGCGAGATTATTGAAGCTTCCAAAGGTGATGAATCCATTAGAAAGAGCAGGTGTTTCTACAACAGGCCCTGCGTCTGGAGATGGTGTGTAGCAGAGGAAACATCCTGGCAATCTTACAAGCTCTTCCACATGCTTCTGTCTTGTTTCCAAAGGATCTTCCAATGAATCTGTAAGTCGATAATAAATGGTCAGCAAACCAGTTGTATTTGGATAACCAATCCATGTAGCCTGTACTGGAGCAGGCCGCCTTCTCATCAATTCCATATATATCTTGCCAAAGCCCACCTTTCTTCAGAACTCTTTCTCTAAACCTATGTGTCTTTGCATCTTAACAACTGCAAAATAAACGACCACCTTGTAATTGCTATAAGAGGTGCTTCTATGAAATATGAGACTGAATGTGTGAAGTAATCTGGTGATACGTAACCCATAACTAGTTGTAGTCCAGGATCCTTAGGATTATCCCAAGTAGTGTACTGAGGATAGAGATTCATAAACCGTTTACCCCATTCCCTGTGTGCAATTGAATACCTGCGACAGTAATTTTAATACTAATTTAAAACTATCAGCGGGTGTTGATCCACAGTTGAACTCCATGGAAAATTGAGCTATCTGTTTGCTGAAACTGATGAAGATAATGCGGTAACAGAGTTACCTTTGAAGCTG
Organism: Pinus albicaulis; assembly: GCA_034641835.2. Lineage (NCBI taxonomy): Eukaryota > Viridiplantae > Streptophyta > Pinopsida > Pinales > Pinaceae > Pinus > Pinus albicaulis. The sequence continues at coordinate 612,586,355 of CM076583.1, forward strand.
AAACAGGGCTGTCATTTGAAGAATTGGAAACTTTGAAGCATTTTGACACATCTGATGATTTCTTTGGCTGTTTCTGCAGGGATTGGAGCTACTGAAGCTGCTGCCATTTGAAGAGCTGGAGAATTTGCAGCATTTTGACAAATTACATATTCATCATAAAAACATATTTGATGACTTCTTCTTCAAAACATGGTTTTGAAGAAGAATCAATCTCGCCTTATTTATGACGACATTCCTGAAATGAAGACTTACTGAACGCCTACCTCTGAAGACTAAACCCTGAACTCCAGAATTACTCTTTAATGACTGCAAATAAGGAGAAATGAACCTTGGTGAATTTGATTGCAGCAGACTGACAAGACGGAGTCTAACATTGGCTCCAATGGGGATGGCAGTTTCCGCTTCTTGGAGGTGCCAAGAATCTGCAGATCTTTGGGAGAGCAGACAATGCCTCCGTCCATTGGGCGATGGAATCCATTATTTGACAAAAGACTAATGACTAAATTTCGAAACTGAAACTGAACTCAAATTGATTTGATCTGAAAACTGAAATAACTGAAAAAATGGCTTCAAACTAAAGCTGCAATGAAACTGGAACAAAATGCTGCCCTTTAGCTGCTTATTTATTTACAAAATCTACCCTACTCTGCTGCAAAAATAATAGATCAGGTAATACTGAAATGCCAGATCAACCATTCAAGTAAACCTGAGAATGATGCCGCTTGAGAATGCTTCCACCAAATCACAGATGCAATTGCTGGCAGCCCTTCATGCACGTAATGAATCTGGTCACGGAAAAGACAGCCTGATCTATCGATCAAACTGAAAAACGTTTCCATGTATGTTGCCATTGGATCGCGAAAGCCAGACTCTGTTGGCTGCCCCAACTCTGCAATACATACCTCCAGCTGCACACTGTCCATGCAAACATCTGTAGGCAGGTCTATTGTGTCTTGTTTTGAAGGAGGAAGAGTTTCCAAGAACTTTCTGGGATCTCGGACATCATAAGACTGGATCTGATCATTTAAACACTGAATTTCCTTCTCAATTCTTTCAACAACTAACTCACAGACACAAGTTTTAGCTTCAAGAGGAAACTTCAGAGATTTAAAACATTGAAGCAAGACACTGAAAAATTCTTCATTAATTTCAAAATCTGCTAACTGATCTCTAACCTCTTTTACAGCTTCACACAGTGCAGGGTTTGCCACATACCCTACCATTGCAAGAGTGGATCAGTGAGCACTGGAATCTCTGGATCGAGCTGGAGTCGCCGGGTGAATGTTTCAGCCTTCATATGTGTCTGACTGCTGTCCACCATCAGCATCAGATCTGCAACTTTGTTATCCTTTACCGGGGAAAGATCTTCCCCAGTATGGTCGCCACTATGTTAGCGCTCGAATCTGCCACAGGCTGAAAGAGGCAAAACTCGAGGCAACATCAAACCAAGCTCAGCCTCGTAGCTAGCCCTACGAGGACAGGAGAGGGCTCTCTCCGGGTCAAACTCAGTGAAAGATGTCCAATAGGATCTGAGATGACCTAAATGAAACACTGATATTGATTTTAGGCTAGTAAAAAGATATGCAAGAGGTTTTTAATAAATGTCGGGGTTTTCTGGGCTGTGTGAGGCAAAGACAGCAAGAGCAGAGATTAAATAAAGAATGCAGATTATCTCCTGAGGCAAGGTAAGCATGAAGTTTAGCAATTAAATTGAGATAAACGGAATGACAAGACTGCTGAGAAGTCGACAAGGGCATAGAAGATGGATCCTTGTCGAACAGAAGAAAACATTAACTATGAATAATTCCTCAAGACAGAGCAAATAAATTGAATTCTGCCTTTCTCACTTAGAAACATTCAATATTGAAATGGCGATTAATGAACTGTGAACATAACGATGACATATGAAACATAAGGGAAAACATTTGCTAAATTTCAAGCCACAAGAATCTCAAAAAACAGAGCTGTATCTCTTCATTAAAATCTCTGTCTAAGACTGTACAATAAAACTCTAATTTTCTCCTACATCAACTCTCAGAACTCTCCCCCCCCCCTCTTTCTTTACAAATGATTATTTAATACATTAAACGGCTCAGAAGAAAACCGATCCATGAAAAGATGGAACTGTTTCAACTGGCACTATGAAAAATAGTAAAAGCCACTCATCGATTCCTAAAGATCAGCGCATACAATAAATAGACCAAAAAATTTTCCCTACAGGTCGATAAAAAAGATGAGCTGTTCAACTATAATTGCAAGAATCCCTCTGATGGCCGATAAACTGGAGTACAGATCCCGTTAGGATCAGGACTGAAGTCTTGAAATAGGAACCGAATCCTATTTTTTCTGCTGTGATGGATATCTTAACTTATTTTCAGCTTGCCACGTTACATTTGCCATTTTAATAAAACAACCTTCAAACTAAAATTCTGCCGATTCAGCACATGGTGACAACTGTACTGAGAGAGGTTTGTATGGTTGCACTCAACGTTTAATTTAAATTTATTTGCAGGAACGACCCAATAGCCAGAGTTATAATAGGCCACTCATTGAACTCCAACACGTCCAACCACATGCAATATGGTAGCATCAGCAATAACTCACAATCCGCCTCCTAAGAGCCACATCGCCCGTAATCCCACAAAATCTCCAAAGGATCCCAACAATCGCTGGCGGAAATCATGGAACAAATTCCTGTCTGTCTCAGGCTCCCCATGATTGAAGCTCATCATCTGTTTTGCCATCACATTGAAAGCGAATTTCTTGGTTTCGAGCTGTGCAGAGAAGGGGCGCTGCTCTATCTTCGGGCCAAGCACAGGACTCATCTGGTAACACTTGCAACAATTCTGCCGCACTCTGTCCAGAACAATACGCACACACCTTCGCACTATCATCCAGAAGAGTAACAGTAAAGAGACAGAAACTACACATGAATAAACTTGATTTGCAGAATGCCCACATTGTGAATGTAATAATTCTAGTTTTAACCAGTGAAGTTCGACACTTCCAATGAGAACCCTGCAAACCTGTGTAAATTGAAACAAACCGAGCGCGACTACCACCATAGTGCCAAAAGGAATGGCAGCTAGAGAACCATAAAATATGGCAATGATGTTCAGTACAAATCCAATGCCAAAGCACATAAATGGGAAGAGAGATGTCGTAAGAACCATCGGCTTTATCCAGCGCTTGCCATCATTACGTGAATACAGTCCTCCGCTCATATAGCCAGATACCAGGGCACATAAGACACAACACAGATATGTCCAGACATCACCAATTACATCGATTTCCTTATTGAATCAGCATTTGCGTTCTCCATTTAATGATGTTTCGGGGTTGGAAAAATGGGCATGAGTAGTGAAGTGGGAAAAACCGCCCTGACATTTGAGGTGCGCGTAATGAAAATTTCTTTACCATTTGCATCATTAGGCATGTCCTCAACACCACAATACCGGTGCCATAACTTTCGGTATGTTGATTCCAAACCATGAACAAAGTTATGTCCATCAGAAATCTTGGACTTCAGCATCCTTTCCCGAAGACACATCCTCAGAGATGAGAGCAAAGGAATGTTAGAAGCTAACTCCAATGCCTTGCTGACATAATCATCTTTAGTTTGAGCAATTAAATTTGTCAAACCAACTTGGTGCAGAAGGCTTACACCCACATTGTGAGCATGAACAGACCCTGCCATGGTAACGCATGGAACGCCCATATACAACGATTCACATGTGGTGGTCGTTCACTTAACAACAAGTCGTGATGTAGGAATTGCACACAAAATCTTTGCCCATACACGCAAAACTCGCGGTGTTATCTTGGCGAGATTATTGAAGCTTCCAAAGGTGATGAATCCATTAGAAAGAGCAGGTGTTTCTACAACAGGCCCTGCGTCTGGAGATGGTGTGTAGCAGAGGAAACATCCTGGCAATCTTACAAGCTCTTCCACATGCTTCTGTCTTGTTTCCAAAGGATCTGCCAATGAATCTGTAAGTCGATAATCAATGGTCGGCAAACCAGTTGTATTTGGATAACCAATCCATGTAGCCTGTACTGGAGCAGGCCGCCTTCTCATCAATTCCATATATATCTCGCCAAAGCCCACCTTTCTTCAAAACTCTTTCTCTAAACCTATGTGTCTTTATGTTTGCCTTAACAAATTCAGAATAAATTATCACCTTGTAATTGTTATAATCACGACATGCAAGAGGTGCTTATATGAAATATGAGATTGAATATGTGAAGTAATTTGGTGATACATAACCAATAACTAGTGCTCTTTCATGATCCTTGGAATTATCCCAAGTAGTGTATTAAGGATAGAGATTCATAAACAGTTTACCCCATTTCACATTATTGCAAATGAATACCTGCGACAGTAATTTTAATACTAATTTAAAACTGTCAGCGGGTGTTGATCCACAGTTGAACTCCATGGAAAATTGAGCTATCTGTTTGCTGAAACTGATGAAGATAATGCGGTGACAGAGTTGCCTTTGAAGCTGAAACAGGGCTGTCATTTGAAGAATTGGAAACTTTGAAGCATTTTGACACATCTGATGATTTCTTTGGCTATTTCTGCAGGGATTGGAGCTACTGAAGCTGCTGCCATTTGAAGAGCTGGAGAATTTGCAGCGTTTTGACAAATTACATATTCATCATAAAAACATATTTGATGACTTCTTCTTCAAAACAGAGTTTTGAAGAAGAATCAATCTCGCCTTATTTATGAAGACATTCCTGAAATGAAGACTTACTGAAGCTTCCTCTAGCCTACCTCTGAAGACTAAACCCTGAACTCCAGAATTACTCTTTAATGACTGCAAATAAGGAGAAATGAACCTTGGTGAATTTGATTGCAGCAGACTGACAAGACGGAGTCTAACAGTATCCTCTCGGGGGGCAGCCTCTGGTTTCATAGCGACTTCCACAGCCTTCTCCTGTGACTCGGAGGTTTGATGAATCATTGGCATGCATAGGTGAGGTAACAACATAGCGATGAACCATTCTGTATGCTATATATCATCATATTTGAATCCTCCTTCCCTGATTGCTTTCTTCAGTCGCTGATCAGCCTCCCATACTAACTTAGAAAAACCTTGTTTGAAGTCCTTTACTTCTTCTACCAACTGGGAATAATATTTTGGCTTCCTGAACTGGTGCTTCAAAGTGTCCTTGATATCTTGAATAGATGTGCCCCCATTCTGGGAAATATACCACATATACCAGTCCAGGGCCCTATCCTCGAAGGCTAAGGACAACTGTGCCCTTTTCACCATATCACTTGCCACATTCTGCATAGTCCATACAGAGTCTGCAATGAACCAAAATTGGTCCATATCCTCATCTCCAACCCCCTTGAAGGTAGGTAGTTTCAAATGCGAAGCCATATCACTATCTAGGGAGGGTGGAGGTATAGGCGAATTCTTACCCTTGCCTGGCCGAGGTGGCGATGTAGCTGGGGGATCTTGTGCAGTTGGTTCTTGCAACAGATTGTAGGTTGATCTCCCTCTGTCAAGGTTGGTCTGATAGTATTTACCACTGTAGGCCGCGCTCCCATCTATATCTGAGGTCATTTAGTTAGTATGACTATGTAGAATGCTCTTTTCGCACAGTAATTTCTTGATCAGCAACGGTAACGTCTTCATAAATTTTCCTCGAAATCCTTTGAAGAATCGTTGTTTGGCCTCGGAGTATGATACAATATGATCGATGGGAAATTTTGTCACAAATCCTCCCAGCACACTATCCAGCCAGTGATCCAGTGTGTGTGTGATAATATTATCAGTTTTTTCTAGCTGTTCAAGCGGCTCTGGGGTCCACTGAGTGACTCGCTCATCCTTCCATCACTTCTAGAATTCCAAAAGCCTGGTCAGCCACTCTTGGAGTTCAATCACAAAGGTTACAAAGAATATTTTGTAGCTTTCAGTAAGAATGTACCTATTTATCCACCTTTCTGCTGGTAATTTTTCACTACTGTTTTGTTTTATTGCAAACTCCTGGATATGTCCTTCAAACCATTCTTCGATCTCTTTTCTTTCAGGTTTCCAGTATTATCTTGTCATTACCCTATTCCTCTCTCAGACTTCTTTCGGTCCCAGAAACAGAACCATTTGTTGGCTCAAGGAGTCCTGACCCAGGTTCGGTAAGCAAGGTTTTCCAACAAACCCCTATACTACTAGTCCTTTTGGCAGTGACCTGCTTTCACAGGTCAAAGTCTGACACGAGGTAGTATGGGTGGGTGCTGGAACCAGGTTTTCGCACCCTGAGAAAGGATGGGTAAAGCAAGAAGAGCAGTGCTAGATCCTGTAATCCCTAATTACCTTATTCTACGTAGAGTTAATTAAATCTCTAATCACATCCAAATGCACTAGATCTATAGTTATATGTTTTTTATATCATCAACACAACATTACATAATTAGAACATAACAGATCTAGATCCAAGAACACAGTACACATATCTTTTGCAACTTAATGATAGAAAACACACAATACAATAATTACCAGTAATTCATATAATAGTACTCATAGATTCAGTTCACTAACAATCTTCCTCATTCATTCATTCATCAATTATTCCTTACAATTCCAATTCCCTTCCCAACTTGTGCACACAGCAGCAGGGTTTGCACACAGCTAGACTAGGATCTCCACGCACACAGCCAGCAGGAGTCTATTCCCCAAAACCCAAACAGATAGCTTCAACAATAGATCACATCAATAGCTCATCATTTCCTATCCTTTACAATACAAAATGAATCTTTATTTATAACAATCTAGCCTCGACTTTCCTATGGTCCACAAGCCATGGTTTTCAGACCCCTAGTTTACCCTTTGACCCATTACAATGCATTCAGGGCTTTGACCCGCCCAAAAACCCCTCCGCTATGCTAAATATAATAAAAAATATCAAAATTGGACTAGTTTCGCAGCTTGTTAGGAGACACTGTTCCAACACCAAGGGAGGGTGAAGAGTGCTTCAAAGCCACTAAATTTAAGATGCAGAATTGTGATGAATTTATAAAACAAAAACACAATGGAGAAAACATAGCATCTGGAATTCCAAGGAGCTACATGAAACACAACTACTCCGAATTATTTTCTTTAATTAAAAAGTACTTTACTTTTGAGGGGAGAATTCATATGGTTTATATGTACCGTTTTAGGCCCTTGTTGCACTTCGCTAGTAAGTAGTATTTTGATCTTCCCTTTTTCTTCTATAGGAGCTTAGGGAAGATGCCAGACAAGGTTTAGGCTAGGCCAGGGAACATTGAGACCTCCATGATTGGTTGATCAAAATCATAGTGCTGGAGGAGTTGAAAAAACTAAACATAGATTGGGCTACTTTTCTTTTTCTCAATGGTTATGAGGTTGATTCAATAACACCCAAGAAAAATCCAAAGTCAAAAGCCATTCCTTCAACCAAGAGTGACCAAACTGTAACTGAGACAGAGGGTTTGAAAGTGGAGGAGATGGAGCTCATTATAGAGCCAATGGATATTGAAATGTAGCCCTCAGAAGAGGAAGAAACTCTACAGCCTACACCTGCAAGTAGAAAACAAAAGATCAACAAGAAAAGCCACAAAAGGATAACTATAAGTCAAATAATTAGGAAGGGCAATATTGAAGATATTCTTCAATTTATAGACATTGAGGAGACTCCAGTGGTTGGAGCTGAGGATATTAAAGGTGTAATGATGAAAAATAAATGTATGACTGCTAAGAAGCTTGATTTTGTAGCAGAAGATTTATGGTTTATATTTTAGCCAAGAAAACCAGTCACCAGGCTGCAACTTGCCAAAGGTGTCATGGAAAGAAAAAGGACAAAGGTTACTGACAAAGGAAAGCAGCTTATCACAGAATATATCATTGATTTTTCTCCAGCTGTAGAGGTGATCATTGTGAAAAGGAAGGGTTAAGAAAAATTGGTTGAGAAAACTAAAGTGTAGATGTTAAAAGAGAAGTTGAGAGACGCTAGAGAAGAATTTTTTGAGACCAAATTGGAGTTGCAGGAAGCCACGGTAGACAGGAAGCTGATGGAAAATTTTAAAGAAAAGGTAAATGAGAAAATTAACCAATATTATGATTCGTTGACAAATGCCAAGAAACTGTTGAAAATGACACTTCCTTTGAGAAGGGTAATGAAGCACACAAGAAACAAAAATTTATGGTTGCAAGCAGAAAGAAAGAAGCTCAAAGGCTAGGCCAAAGATCTAGAGGCGAAAATAGAGATGATAGAGTTTGAGTTAAAGAAAAGGGGGCTTAAAATCACATTAATAAATGAACTTGAAGAGATTCAACCTCCTACTACCAAAGGTGAAGCTTCCAAAGCTTGAAGAGTAGACCAAATACCTTTTTGACATTTTTGCATCATTCAGAAATCAACATTTACAGATCAATAGGTAAAATTTTGAAGAAAAAGGACAATTTTTGAGTTTTATGCCAATTAGGAAATTTCGTAGGGAATCCCATGCTTGAAGACCAGATTTCCATATGAAATGGTTGTAGGTGACTCTTTGTTTAAAATCATGGATATATTCAAAATAAATGTGGGAATTTTTTTTTATTTAGCTTATTTGACTCAACAAACACTTCCAAATAAAGAGGGCTAACAAGTGGCATATATTGGTGAAATCAATTTGTTACAAAATTTCCTTGGCTCCCCTTTTTCTGTAACAAGCCATTTTTTCTAGCATTTTTTAGTTTTGATGGTTCATTAGAGGTTAGCTCGCCACGTGGAAAGCTTAAAGAGTATCATAGAAATATTTTTTTGAAAGCATGGTTTTCGACAAGGTTGTCCAGCTCACCAGCTCGTCATGAAGACAATCCACATTTATGATGACACCAATTTCTTAAAAGTAGGAGGATTAGTTTCCTAAGTTAGTAAGGACATTAATGTCTTGGCCATGGTTAGTGCTACTCAAGAAAATGACCATATTCGATGTAAATGTGCAGTCCTTTATGTTACTTGATGTAATAAATAGGTGTAATATTCCTAGTAGATCTCTAACTCCTAAAGCTAGTAGATGTCAGTTTCATTTCCATGTATTCTTCTTATTTTTAATATAGGTGACAACAAAGGAGTTTGATGATCTAGCCATGTAGGAAGATCAAATGTAAAAGGAATGAAGCCTATTCATAGGCAGAATTATGAAAAATGAAGGGTCAAATGATGTTATTTTACCCTACTACTATTGTAAAGTTTTTCTGAGAAGTAATATACAGTGGATGTTGGTTATGTCTTCACCTAAGATTCATCTAATATTTTCATGTAAATCATGTAAATTCATGTACATCATGCTCTGACTTCCTTCAAGTATTAGGCTATTGTATATTTGTGTGTGTTTTCCTTTCATTAAGACATCTATATGCCTCAGCTTCCACAAGAAGAAAAATTGTCACTGAGTTTCTTAGCACTGACTCAATAAGCCCAATGGTAGTAAATCCTATAAATTTTTCACCTACATACAAATACACTCAAAACACTATTACAAAGTTAGCCATCTGATTGAATTTCATTTGAATAAACCATATTTACCTTTGAGAGAGCCCTCTTAGGTTGAAAACGCTAATTTTTAGCCAAAAGTTGGTTTGAAAGAGTTACTCTAACTTGTCTACTGGAGCAGCCCATCTATAACAACTTAATGATAACACCATCTACCTTGAAGATCCCCATATAATCAAATTGTGGAGGCCATGAGCTAATAGGGATTGAAAAATATGTCCTGTATAAATATTTGACTAACATAATGATGCCAAAATTGTGAATTTTTAGTAGAAGGTCTGACGGAAAGGTGTGATCCCCTGTAAATCCACAAATTGGATCTAATCCAATTTCAATTTTTGTTCCTTTTCCAATTTTCCACTGAATATTTCTCATAAGCCATGGGCGAACCTTCATAAAGCTCCTCCAAATATACGATATATCATTTCGGTTGTGTGCCCTAGCCTTTATCCACAATCTCAGTAATTAATTTTGGAGGTATTTAGATTTGATGATGTTATGCTAGAGACCATCACCATTTAGAGCTTGCCAAAAAAAAAATCATAAGTAATTCCCAACTCATATGCTCGAGATCAAGGATACCCCATCCTCCTTCCTCTTTCCTTCGAGTCAGAATCTCCATGTTGGACGAATGATATTTGTGCTTATCAGAGTTACCATCCCAAATAAAGTCAAAGATTATGGAGAAAAGCCTTTTAATGATATTCTTAGGTAGATCAAAAAGATGAAGCCAATATACAAAGATGCTCTGAAGGACTGCTTGAACTACAGTAAGCATGCCTCCTAGGGAGAGCCACCTGTGTGCCCATGATAAAATTTTATTGTGGAATTTCTCTATAAGCCAACTCCAATCCTCAAAACCCCATCCAATGCAGTGTAGATAATACCAAAAAATATGAGAAATATCTAGTATCGCTACATCATCTAGGTAAGCAAAAATCATATGAGATTTAGTATTATTCATAAGAATTCCAAATATCGATCCAAAGAGGTTAATAATACCATAAATGTGTCTCTATTACATAACAGATAATCTACCAAATAGTAACACATCATCGAAAAAAATAAGATAAGTAACCTTGACTTGACTAGCAATAAATATACTTATCAATGACCAGTCCATATGTGCCTGTAAGAGCAATCTGCTAAGTCCCTCAATAACAAGAATGAAAAGAAGGGGTGATAAGGTGCATCTTTGTTGAAGACCCCGAGACACGGAAAATAATTTTGTAGGAATTCCTTTAACCAATACAACAAATTTTGTAGTAGATACACATGCCATGATACATTTTGAAACATGAAATGAAATGCCAATTTTGTGTAGGAGTAGTTGAAGAAAGGTCTAATCTACATAATAAAAAAAATTTGTAGGTCCAACTTCATAATAATCGCGTCGAGCTTATTATATTTGATAATATGTACAATCTCATGTGCAATAACAACCACATCTTGAATTTTTCTTTCATGAAGAAACCCAAATTGTTCATTGGCGATACCATCCAACGGTGTAGGTTTCAACCTATTAGTAACAATTTTGGGAATAATTTTGTATAAGACGTTGCAAAGAGAGATAGGCCTATAATAAAAAAATGTTGATGCATGTGAGACTTTTGGAATCAATGTAATGAAATTGGAATTAATATCACTAGGGATATAACCAGTATTTTGATAGTATTCTGCAAAAGCCAATATATCAGTGCCCATAATATCTTGGGACTATAAAAATAATTCAATGGGCTAGCCATAAAACCCAGGAATTTTATCACAAGTAAAGGATTTCATCGTAGCCTGTAATTATTCCATTTTAATGGGTTGAAATAACATATTAGTTTTGTTGGCATCAAACATAGTCGGATATGAGTCGATGACCCTCATCTGTTGCACAATATCAATCTTTGCTCTGGTCATATATTGATTGAAAAAATATCAGAATGTGTCAACCTGGATATCATGAATATTAGGTAAGAAATTACCATTAATATATTGAATTTCCAAGATAGAGTTCTCCATTTGGTGCTTCCTTGCATAATTATGAAATAATTTTGTATTCTTGTCTCCTCTTGATACTCAGAGAACATGAATTTTCAGTATCCACTCCTCCTCATGTAATTTCAAAATATCATTCTTCATTTTTTCTATATCCACAACTACTAGTTGATGCACCACCGAGAAATAACATGCATGTGAAGGATTAACCAGTGTACTAAATTTTTTATCAATAGACAAAAAAATTTCAATATGCTTCCTTTTTTTAGTCTAAATCCAGTTAATGACAAACTTTTTAAGAGAAATCAACTTAATCCCAATAATTTCCAAGGAATATGTGATCAAGGTTTTTGATCCTAGTGCCCAAGAAGTACGCACTAATGAATCAAATTCAATAAATTTAAAGCAGTGGTAATTAAATTTTAACGAGAGACAACTCCAATCCCCATCTTCCTGCCACAGGAGTATGATAGGGTAATGGTACAAAATTTGGGATGGAATAACCAAACATTTAGTAGACCCTAAGCACTCCCCCAAATTTTCACGAAGCATGAAACAATCAAGTCTCTTAGTGATGCCTATGGACCCAACACAACCATTTATCCATGCCAGAATAAAGGGAGCCAACAAAATATCCACCAAGTGGTTCCTACCAAAAATATATTTATATTACCCTGCCAATGGGTCAAATCTTGAAGAATCCCCCCAACCCTCATTATCTTCAATGGCGTGGTTCAAATTTCTCGCCAAAATAAGGGGCCCCATCTTTAACAGGACACGGGATTCCAATTTATCCTGGAAGAATATGACGCATATGTATTAAGAATATTAGATTTGTCCTTAGAGCCCCCGATGAAACCAGGTAGACACCTACAAAGGATTTATAGAAAAAAAATTCATGACCTTAGGATCCCAAAAATCCCCAATACCACGAGATAAACCCAAAGCATCCACATCACATACCCACCACTCGTAACAAATGTGGAGGAGAATGGGCCAAATTTTGTCTCCAATCATCATCATCTCTTGTAAAAGGATAGTAGAGGGGTGATTAACCCCAATCAAATGTTGGAGTACGAGGATTTTTCGCAAACTCCCCAAGCCCCTGATGTTTAAGGACATGATTATCATGGTAAGCCCTCATAATTGGGCAAATAATCTCTAAGTGCCTGAATAAGAGAGAAAGAAGAAACATAAGGTGATATAACAGGATCCAATGTTGCAGAAATATTGTGAAGATGAGTATCAACCCCATTTGAATTATTCGAAGGTTTCAAAAATTGTTCCTTCCTAATTGTCACATTATGATGAGAATTGGAACTGATAAATATATTAGGATATTTGGGTGAATGAATCAGCAATTTCTTTAGATAGATATCATGGTGAAGGCAGAGAAACTCGATATCACTCTCATCTCCACTGAATTAGTAGGAGAAAGGTCTACAAAAATATTTCCAAATTGAATGTGAAACATGTTAGGGTAAACATTCAAGGAGTCATCAATAGTGGAGGTCGTCCCATTCACATCAAAATATTGAGTGTGCGTAGATTCAAAAAATTTTGTATAGATAACAATGAAGAATGTTCAATACAATCAAAATGTGATAACTGAGTATGTGGAGAAACAATGTGTAAAAGACGTAAAGTATAATTAATAAGAGAAGAAACACTCACTACCAAATCATTACAAATATGTTTCTTAGGACATGTCATAGGTGGTGTGATTTTAATATTAGGAGAGAGTGAGAGTGTTGACCAATCTCCTGTGTCGTTGGAGAGTGTATAAATGTCAATGGACGACCACCATAGCAAACATTCTCTGATATTCCATGTCGCTGATTTCCAAATCTACACGTGCAATCGACAATAAAATTTCCAACATTATGATAATCGAGGTAGCGAAAAGGAATTTCCCAATAGTTAATCTCATGCCTATTAGAGAAGCCACCCTAATTGAGGTCCACCTCTGTGCGAAGGCCAAAAACAAAGTCCACCTCCACCAAAATCCATCTGATATGTTTATCTCTCTGTAAGAGGCTTTCTTCCTCCAGGAAAGAAAATTTACCTATGGAATTGTACATCATCATTAGTGATTCACATGACCAGAATACGAGGGGTAAGTGAGGACTTTATGTCGAAACTGATTTCTTTTGTGGAAATTCTTGGTATGGATCAAAGCCCACATGTCAGTGATGTAAAGAGAGGAAACCACGACCATGAACCCAATATGAGCCCAAAATCCTCGCAACATTGATCATTAATAAAGTGGAAGAAGAACTACTGATTGTATAAAATGTTGAAAACAAGAGAGTACTTAGGAATATGGTACCAAGATTATTTAACCAAGAATTCCATCTGAGAGCCATCCAATCACAGATAAAACCACTTATCCATCAAAGCCCGTTGTTGTAATCCTACCACCTATTCCCAAAGGACATCGGAACCAAAAAATGAGTTTTTGATAAACTGGATCAACCTTAACTACCTTCCTTTTCCGCGAATGATGAATTTTTTTTTTACGTGGATTACCACATTAGGGTTCAATAATCGATGGCGATACCAAAACATTCAAAACCACGTGTATAGTTGCATGTACAAGAGATGTCCCAAAGGGATAGACTCCCGATTTGGGGTAGCCATGAATCCTTGCCTTAATAGTTGCATGTAACAACATATCGAGTAATGGCAGATCACTACTCCAGTTTCCTTCAGTATCAAGTCACATCCTATCGATAGATGTAAAGGCCAGTTGTACAATGGACACTGTCGACACCCTACAATCCCACCTATATGTGCACCAAAGTAGAGAGCATCACTTAAATAATACCTTATGTAGTAGTGTCTGAAAAAACCTTGATAAAATATGTAGATAAGGTAAATTAATGACACTTATTGATTATTGACCCCAATCGATATAGGTTTCATTATCTCAATCCACTTGGATAGCCCTTGAAATAAAATATACTAGCCAATCATTTTCGACCAATGTCCTTCAGAAAATATCATGAAGCACACAATCGAAAAAAATCTTCAATGACGATGCAAACCGTTAATGGATTTTCCCTCATATAGCAATGGTCAACTTTGAAAAAAAATATTCCCCCAAACCAATTAATGACCCCAAGAGACTCCTTCTTGATCGAATTCAAAACCCAAATATGTTACCAGCTCCACCACCAAAAATGAATGCACTTACATAGTAGTTAAGATCCTCGGAAATCCTCCCATCGACAAATCCCAAACCGAAGAGGATCAAGAAAATCCATAGGAGCAAAGGTTCAGAAGGAAGACCATGTAAAACAACCAACCAATGTGTCTTAGATAGACCAGGGAGTATACCAACAGGTAACAGTTAAGATCCTAAGAAATCCCCTGATGGACCAATCCCAAAGTAGAGAAGGAACAAGAAGATCGACATGAGCAAACAATCAGAAGAAATAGCATGTAAACAAGCACCTAATGCGTCTCAGATAGAACACAGAGTAGAACAACAACGAGAATGGAAAATATTTTTTTAGTAGTCTACCTTGAAACAAAAAAAATAGTAGAGATCCCTCATATCGTCCAAAGTCGGGATAAAAGCTAAATCTAGCTCATATAATTATGCTTAGATGCATTGCACGCAACAACAACAACAATTGCACCAAGAAAGGATATATTTAATCCATATACCCCCACACTTGCAACCAAAATTAATGTCCTTGTGAATTTTTTTACTAATTCTTTCACAATCCTATCTTTTATCCTCAGTGTTTGCTTCTCACAAAATTTGTTGTACATATTTTGAAGTAGGGATATTGTCTGCCAAAATATATTATGTAATTTGCCTCTACCATCCTTCAGGTGAACCTAATCCATTATGTCGATGACAATCACAAGTTTCAGCACAAAAATGTACTATAATAGCAACCAATAGATAGAAGTAGTGCTCAAAACAAATGAAATAGTAAAAAAAACACAGATTAAAACATAATTGATGGAGACCCCGAAAAGTACTTTGAATATGTTACTACCTATCCATGTTCAACAAAAGTTTCTCCATCGCTCCTCTCACCAAGCACCTCTGTTGTCGGCCTCCATCGTTGTGCTTCTTAAAGTACCCATCAACAACATAAAGACAGACCCCTAATCCTTTACCTTTACCTTTACTAGTGCCTCGTATCACAAATTTTAAAACGAAACTAAATTTTAAGATAAGATATTTCTTTTGTCTTAAAAATTTGACTTAAATTCCCTTCCGTGTAGTAGTGCCGAATGCAACCACAAACAAGTTGTCTCTAATCATATCAACAAAGATCGAAGGGACAGAAGAGGAATTGATGTCCAAGAAATCTTGCCAAGAAAAGTTGTCGTGTTCTTTAGATTTAGCTACCCCACCAAAATGAGGAGTCCAACAAATCATTGACTTTATATAGAATAACGTGAATGGTAACTGAAATAGCAGCCTTGGTATAGATGAGAGATAGTAGTAGCCTATAAGCTAGCGGACTTAGGGCTCACTATCAGAGTCAATTTTGCAAGTGTTAGATAATATTGTATTAAAATGATGTAGTTTCGTCTTATTTGTTAATTTTCCTAAATGAGTTTCGTCTTAATTTTCATTGTCTTAAATATAAAATTTTGTCTCAAAATATTATTGTCTCCAACCGTTTTTGTCTTAAATATAAAGTTTTGTCCTAAAATATTTTTGTCTCAAACTTTGTCTTAAATTGTTTGTCTTAAAATATTTTTATCTTAAATTGTTTTTGTCTCAAAATATTTTTGTTTTGAAAAAATATATTAGATAGAATGTTGAGGCTAAAAGGTATAGTAAGTGAAAAAAATAGATATATATTTGAATAATTATTTATTAAAAAGTTGAAGATGTTTGAGAGAAAGATTAGTTACGAACTAAATTGAAAACTTAATTTTTTTAAAAAGAGATGAACGTTTTCAGTTAATATGATCATATCCGTGATTACTACAAAGTGACTTATGTTGCTGTTGCTGTGTAAAAAGTGATTAGATTTATTTTGAAAGAGCTAGCATGTATAATAATTTCGTTGGTTCAAGTTATGTACTAGTGCGAGTTACATGGAGGCCCAAAATAGAAAAATACACAAACTAAATCATATAGTTTAAAGGGATTATCAGTTCTCAGTTGCCAACTTGTTATCACAACTTCCATGAAAATATGTTCAAATTTAAAAGTTTGGATGTAAATCCCTTTGTTGCAGAGAAAACCTAATCAAGATTCGTTGCTAAATATGTTCAAATTTAAAAGTTTGGAAGTAAATCCCTTTGTTGCAGAGAAAACCTAATCAAGATTCGTTGCTTGGGTGTAAAGTAATTCACATGGTTAACGCGTGTCTGAATTTTGAGTAAACTAAAATTCCACCTCAAAGAGAAATGATCTTACAAAATAATACGTTCGGCGCTGAGAATAAACAAATTCCATGAGACAGAAATGGTCTTACAAAATAATAAGTTCGGCCCTGAGAATTAAACAGATTCTATTATGACAGGTAACGTGTTAGAACATTAGATATTGTTTATTCATGAGAATTAAACAGATTCTATTATGACCAATAACGTGTTAGAACATTAGATATTGTTTATTCATGTGCGTTTAAATTTGACCCAACTGAATTTCCAAACAAAATCACTGGGAAAAAATAATAAGCTCGGCAATGAGAATTAAACGAATTCAATTCTCAAAGATAACGTGTTAAAATATTATGTGTTGTTTAAAGATGCATTATATTGCTAGAGGTTTTGAAGAAATGATTTGGGATGCTTTTGCAATGATTACTGATGCAGAGATTGGGGTCGGTCAGTTACATATAATATTTTAGTTTTATTTTTCTCAATAATCCTGTAATAAGGTATCATTTTTCGTTAAATTTTGAACTGATCTTATTTTTAATAATGTTTTTATTAGATAAAATGTATTATGTAAAATGATTTTTATTTTTTAATTTTAATGGTTTAACTAATATTTATTCTTTATGGTTTAATTAATATTTGGTAAGATTTAAAATTTTTATGCCATTTTTATTTGAAACAAACGTGATAGTTTTGGCTAGAATTAGAAGCAAATTTAAGAAATATTTTATCTTCCATGTCTTTTAATTTCTTCTTGTACATATTAAACCTAGTCACAACCATCCTTTAAATGAAAGAAAGACTTGCTTCAATCGAGAATATAATATGGAGAATTTTAAGCTTTACATTTTTTATTTTCTCAATGTTATAATTCCAACTAAGTTGATGATGCATTTCAATTCCAAAATATTTGAGTGAAATAACTTTCTATAAATAATTGTTATCATATATAAAAGTACCATATATGATCTTTTTGGGTTTAATTATCTTGATTTTATTTTTTTTAGTATTAACAATCATACTCAACATTTCAATTCCAAGATATTTGATTGAAAGAACTTTCTCTAAATAGTTCTTGTTATATATGAAAGTATCATATATGATATTTTTGGATTTAATTATCATGACTTTAATTTTGTTAGTATTAACAATTATACCCATCTTGGAGTAGACATCTTAGAGGATTCTTAGTTGCTTTCCAATATTGTAATGGCTCTTCACCAAAATGGCCTACATCTTCTAAACATTCTTCTAGCTTCTCGATGTAAATGCCAAAAACAACATGGAATAAGAGACATCCTTGTTTGACTTTGATATTACATTTTTTCCAACAAAGTTATCATTTATGGGAGAAATACATTAAAAAAATGAATTGTTACCATAATATTTCTAGGTAGAATTTTTTTTATATTATTTAAATATATTACATTTCCCTTTATTTCAAAACTCTAATATATATATATATATATATATATATATATATATATATATATATATATATATATATATATATTTTTGTATGAATAGCCACACTATATATCGTAAGGAATTATAATCACCGAATTTTAAGGGGAAAGGAGAAGTAAGGAATCATATTTGCTTATTTTAAAGTAGGAAAGAAAAATTTGGAATCATATCCACCTATTTTCAAGCAAAGGAGACAAATTTTTGTCATAGATAGTTTTCAAGCTTATGGTATTTGATGTAATGATGCTTTGAAAAGTTTGGTATACTCCATTGTAAGATACCTCAAGTGGCAAGACTGACCGTGGACAATAAAATTATCTTATACGTTTGTGAACAAAAAAAAATTATAATTAGAAATATAATTTAAATGATCCAATATATAATGGGAAATGCGTTTGAGTTTTTAATTTTTATTATAATATTAAATTGAGTTAATTTTATTTGAATAATTTCTAGTTAGGTTTTTAATTGAACAAGTTTATTTCTAGTTAGGTAATATAGATAGATTTAAATTTTAAATATTTTAAAAAAATATGTGTATCATTTTTTATAAGTATAATGGAGATAAATAATGGATTTATGGTAATAATTTAATATATCATTGATTTTATTTGAAAAAGTTATGATTATAGAAAGTGGCTTCCTTAATAGTTTATATAGTAAAACCTCAAATACTTATAGAAAGGTTGGTGACTCTTTTTTGTTTTATAAGAAACTGTAGTGATGACTTTATGTTAAAAATGTGAAATGAAGGATATTTGCAATAGATTCAAGAGTGAATATATTTTTATATGTTATCTATAATATCTCATATATAACCACATTTATATTTGACTTTTACAATTGTTGTAGAATTGAGATAATAAGAAATTATCCATATATATCTTTTGAACAACTTTTCTTTATTACTTATAATAATATTTTATATGACTTATGATTAGAAGTGCTTATTTCTTTTGTTTTAAGAGTAAGTCTCCAAACTATTTTTGTTAGGTTAAGAGCTCATTTTTTTGAGATATAAAAAAAGAAATTAAATACCGAAGTCGAAAGACATTTGATAAAAATAGAAAAATTGTCTTAATAATTTGATTATGATCCGATTTTTCTTAAATAACAATGATAAGTTAAAATCGAAACTAATGATAACTAATAATAACACTCTATAACTACTAATAAAACTGTATCACTACTAATTTAACCACCTTTTTACTCTAAATTAAAAAAAAAAAAAACACAACAGAAACCACATTCATTGTAATTTCCATGCACACATACATGAAAGAATTATGGTACACGCCACTTGCATCGAGGTTGTGAAACACATGTAACGTATTACAATTCTCTAAATTTCATTTTGCAATCATCTAGGTTTGCTGCAAAATAAAATCAATTATTCTACTCTTACGACAACCGCCGACTTTGAATAGACTTCGTTTAGTTAAGGGAGGGTTCTCGTTTCGATCCCATCTTCAGTTCAAACCCCCCAGTTACGCGGTGTAATGAAATCCACCAGACAATTAGTCAACGCAGACTTAGTTTCAGCAGTTGCATGTTGCGACGTCAAATCTCATTCGCTATAAATAGTAATTGAAAGGACAAAACATAGAAATTAAATAGTAATTGAAACGATAAAACATAGTAATGGGACGTCGGCATCTGGTCAACTTTGCCCAGACATATTTCCTCATATTTCCTAATGTGGTTGGCCAGACCTATGTGAACATTAGATTTAAATTTGTTTAAATTTAATTGTGGGTATATATTGTTCAATTACATTAATGAAATTATAGTTTGAGAAATAATAGTGACAATTAATTTTAGGATTTGAATATTACAGCCAGAGTTCTCAGTCAGAATTACCTGATTAAAGGAGGCCAGCAGCAACAAGTTATTTGGGAGCATTTGTTTTTGAGCTTGCTTCTTGAGCTTGAAGCAGACTTGCAAGTATTTATATTCAGAAGAACAATAGTTTAATTTGATCGTATGGATATTTTATGAAATATTTTATGAAATGTAGGTTAACGGTGTAATTATTTTTTAAAATGTATGTTATTGGTGTTAATTAGAGAATTTCACCCTTCCAATTTTTTTTATATTTTATGGGTAAAAATAATAATAATAATAATAATAAATAAATAAGGGTAATTTTAGCTGAGTGGACAAAAATAATTCTACTTCCAGCAGAATTTGGCATCTGGTCAACTTTGGTCAGACATATTTCCTAATGCTGTGGGCCAGACATATGTGACCATTACATCTGGTCAACTTTGGTCAAACATATGTCCTAATGCGATTGGCCAGATATATGTGACCATTAAATTTAAATTTGTTTAAATTCAATTCTGGGTTCACCTGTATTAATGAGATTATAGTTGATATTATAGTTTGAGAAATAATAGTGGCAATTAATTTTGTGATTTGAAAACTACAGCCGGAGTTTTCAGCCAAAGTTACCTGATTAATGGAGCCCTGCAGCCACATGTTATTTTAACAGGGAGCATTTGTTTTTGAGCTTGCTTCTTGAGCTTGAAGTAGACTTGCAAGTAATTATATTAAGAAGAACACTAGTTTAATTTGATATTAAGAAGCAGACTTGCAAGTAATTATATTTAGAAGAATACTAGTTTAATTTGATATTATCTAAAAATATTTTATGAAATGTATGTTAATGATGTAATTATTTTTTGAAATGTATGTTAATGGTGTTTAATTAGAAAATTTCACCATTTCAATTTTTTTTTCTTTTATGTATAAAGATAATAGTGATGATAAAAAAATATGTGTATTGCTAGTTAGTGGACAAAAATAATTCCATTTGCAGCGGATTAAGCAGAAATAAATACAACAGCTATGCGAATTGTCCAAATTAACTTATATCTAAATTATTCATTAAAATTTAAGACGGCCAACATAAATTTTGGTAGAAATTCAATTTCCAAGCTTACGAGCATTATCTTGTTTTTGGAAATGTAATGATCAAAGTCCAACCAACCAATTGGATTTGTATTTTTTATATTTCTTTCCATGACATTTAAATCAACGATTTAATGGGAATTAATCCTAGTGATTTATTTGTGAATTAATGATTTAGTGAGAACTAAATTTTATAGAAGCTAATTATTATATATTTTATAAATCATATATATAATGTTTATAATAAAATAATATTAATAATTTTGAAACATATTTAAGTTTTGAAATTTAATTATATTAATGAGATTTGATTTAAAGTAAAAATCAGTTCTAATTAATTATGTCTACAAGATCAATTACTAACTCTATTCCAAGCTATTTTTTGAATTTAACTTAAACTTTCATGAAAATTGAACTTTGTTTAATAATAAAAAGTTCTTCATTTTCTATGATTAAATGGAAATCTTTTAGCATCAACATATTACGGTATAAACATATTCAAAAACAAAAAAATATCTCAGAAAGAGACTAAGCTCTTCCTTCAAATAATTTCAAACTACATTTAATTATAAGGCAATATAGATCCATCTTAACTAAATATATTGTAACTGAAAATAGAGATCAAATCTATTAATGTGCAAACTTATTTTATACTACAAAAATTGAAAAAATGTTGGAAACTCAAGAGATTTGACCCTATTAACACTTGCTAAATCTATGGTTGAGATGGATATTTGTAATTCCAAAAAATCATCACTGGATTATACAAAATTGACCCAAAAAAAAAAAAAAAATCACAAAATGTCAAAACGTAAAATAGTGAGACTACCTGAAATTTCTTAACACTAAGAAAATTTTTTTTTTCAATCCCTTTATTTTATAACCATATATAATATGTACAAAGTTAATATTGAAATATTTTATTAACATCAGCATTGAAATATATATATATCTATATATATATATATATATATATATATATATATATATATATATATATATATATATATATATATATATATATAAGTTGAAAATATCTATTAATTCTTCAAAAGATTACACCGTGGTAGTTTCATAATAAAAATACCTCCAACCTCATTCTGACTAGACTTGTAGGCTAGGGGGTGATCACAAAAACATAAAGACAAAATTAAGTTAAAACTAGAGGATTTCATGCATGTTTCCCATAGTAGAAAAAATTGACCCAATATCCAAAAGAAACTAACAATCATCCAAACATCAACATTCCACATATCTAGAGCATCCATTCCATCTCCTCTTGGCGAGGTTGGAGAAATGCCTCATGCACATGTGCTTCCATGTGTGCTAGACATACCTCCAAATGATCCTGCCTACTCTATTTCTGCTTCTGCCCATGCCAAAGAGAAACCAACATATCCATCATGTGACTTCGTTATGTTGCAAATTATTCATAACGACTATGAGTCCATTATGATCTTCGTGCTAGTCCCGAGCTAACTGCTCAACCGTCAAAGTGACCTGACGTAACTGAGTTTCAATAGGATAAAATGGGTGAGGAAGATCCATTCTTCCTATAGAGATGGACTATCTCTCTACCTCCCCTCCAATGTCCCATTGATCCACTAAATGCACCAATCCCATGCCTCGAGGGTTGACACCCTTGCAGTTTCATCGTCTTTGTCATTGCATCTCCCAACATGGTCCCCTTTCTAGGAGAATTCCAAAGGACCCACTATGTAGTATGTCTCAATAAATCCTCTCTATCAAACTAGCCCTTGGACCTACGAAAATGCACAAGCGTTTGCCCCCTACCCAACCTCGACTGCACACACATAATATTCTCACCCACCTTTCTCACAAAGAAAAGATAGGAACACACGACTCAAATCCACCCTCAAGAGTTGATGTACCGCCCCTAATACAACTTCCCCTAGGCCCAATATCTGCAGGTTGACAACCAACCCCATCAAAGAAAATGTTGCTAGCCACCACACAACCCCACCCAACAACTATGCCTACAAGGGTAGAAAAGATAGAATGTTCATCATAAACCCAAATAAAAAGGGAAACCAAAGAGAAACCATAAGAATTTACCTGCATTACAGTGAAATTGTGTGACCCTCGAACCAAGCTGCAAATGAACCAAGTTATGAAACTTGAACTAAACTCGCATTGAAACAATTCTTTGTAAATTACTTCCTTTCACAGTGGCCCAAGGTCCTAGGAATCTACATTCGAAATCACCTCTAGCACCAACCACTCGAAAATGTAACCCGCTTTATATTTTTTCCTTAAGGAGCATGGTGTGGCTTGAGAATGAAGCCACCCTACGCACCTGAAGAGCTACCACCCGCCACAGACTCCACCTTCATATCCCATAATGTGAAAATGAGATTATCAACTAGGAAAACAATAACTAAATTCCAAACATTCACTAGTACAAAATGTCTAATTAGTTACTAAAAAAATGATTAAAATTTGCATATAAACGAGTATTTTGCAATCGGTAACCAATAGTAGATAATTTACAGTATCTTATAACGCAACCAAATTTTGGTCATTTTTACCTTAGTCATTAATTGGTCATCTCAATTTTGTTGTTTAGTAGTGTATTTGGTCATTAATTCGGTCATTAATTCAGTCACTAATTTAGTCATTGATTTGACCATTAATTTAGTCATTGATTTCGTCATTGATTTAATCATTGATTTGATCTTTGATTTGGTCATTAATTGTCACAATTAATGATCAAATATAAAAAATAATATATTACTATATGATCTCCTCAAAAAACCAATTAATGACCAAATAAATATGACCAAAATATTGGTCGTGGTATAAGATAATGTAAATTAGCTACTAGTAGTCATATATATGTAAATTTTAGTCATTGTTCGAAACTAATTAAAGACTGAAAAAATATGAGTAAATTTTGGTCGTATTATAAGATACTGTAAATTAGCTACTAAAAGGCCTATATATGCAAAATTTAGTCATCATTTGTAATTACAAATTTATCATTTGCAGTAGTCATTTATTCATTATATAAATGACTAATTTAGTAGTTTATATTCATTTCATTTAATTTCATTAATAATCATTATAAATGACTAATTTAGTTGTATATTCATTTTATTTGTGTTCATCATTAATCAATATAAGCTACTAATTTATTAGTTTTAAATTGATACTTTGTTCATTATTAGTCAACATAAATTAATTTGTATGATTTAAAAATTGGCATATAATGTGCATGCTCATCTAATATGAAAACATAAATTTGCATATTTTAATTAAAATGCTAAACAATATCAAGTACAACTATAAATAATTTCAAACACATAAATTATATTATATGAAATGTTAAAGTATTGCAATATGATTTTCCAACTTAATATTGGTTGGACTACAATTTACACATGAAATTGTGTTTCATCACTTCAAAACATTATCATTATGTTTTCAAGGCATTGCAGGTGAATTCACCAACTCTGAAGACTTGACCATCAGTATTTGTATGTGTGTCTTATGCGAGAATTGGCTTTAAGGGTATAACCAGACTAGTTGTCCTCTCTCTCTTTTTGCATTTGTTGCTCCAATGTTATTGCTCCCCTCTTTTTTCAATTCCTTCTTCTTACCATCAATACTGAGTTCATTTTTTGAAAACAAAAGAAAATACAATGAAAAGTATAAAACATGAAAGATAATGAACACTATAATATAAACTAAATTAGACTATAAATAGTTTATACGACATATACCTCAACATCGACAATGTCAAAGCCATTTTCCCCATACAAGTAAGAAACTCGAACACATTTTCTTCTTTGGGATGATAATGACCACTATAATGTGGCTAGATAACCTGTATAAATAGATCAAATAAAATGTCACCATATATAGAAAATAACACCTTAGTAACTTAGTATTCAACTTTCAAGGAAATATTAGGAGCAATCATGTCAGCTAAGTTATATGCTAAAAACTCGAACTATAGATAACTTGTGAAAAAAAATAATCCGAGGTGTGATGATTAATCCTTGTCATTTTATTCACAACAACATTTCATTTTCTAACACAAGAACTTAGTCAAGTATATAAACAACATGTACTCTAATATCAACATGAAAGTAACTTTTTATGATAGTCATGAAAATATTTTAACACAAAATAGCTATAAGGATTCCAATCAATATAGTGTAATACTAATTTCGTATTCAAGCTTTGGTTGTTGTTTAAATGGACATGATACTAAGTATTTTCAAGTACATAGTTAAAAGAAAAAACAAAATCAAAGGAAACTTCCAAAATATAACAATCAAACAATAAAGAAAGGATATCATGGAATGAAAATTGCAATTATAAAAAATATGTTTACCTGTCCACCGATGTTGTTTCTGTCATTCCCAAAACATTTTCTTGCCCAAAATAACCATCAGGTGAAACAATCACAACATTAGAAACCATAGGAATTCCTACTAGAAACATTTCCAACATTGATGGCTTAGGTGTCTAAGCGATCTCTAACAACGAATGAACCATATCCAAGATGTCATATGCATTATCTCCCCATCCTTTTTCCAATCACATTTCCTATAATTTGCCCGTAGAAAAAAAGTTGACGATGATATTTTTATGCATATTTAGTCAAAGCAGGTGCTAAAAAATAACCAACCATTAAATTTTCAACATGACAGACCACAAATAACCACAAACTTGATCAGGGAAAATTGTGAGCAAGCTTCCTTGAAATTTTCTTAATTACATATGTCTACTAATGTCAACTGGATACAAACACTGAATATTTTTCTTCTTGATAAATCCCTCAAAACACCCTCATTTCTTGGGCATCAAGCTTTCTAAATGAACTTCTGATTTTTTGTACAAAGCTGATAATACAAGCCCCACCTTCAGTCTCTAAATATATTCAAAAACAATTCCAATAACTTCTATTCCATGAACATTTTCTAATAAGCTTATTGGCTCTATACCTCCATCCTTTATTTCCCTTGTTATATCTTGAATAAATAATATCCTATCAAAAACCAGTTTTGCGAAAATCCTGCCAAGGAACTTACGAGCCTTGGGCGCATCAACAGTAGCATCCTCCAATGAAAATAGTATAGTCTCCAACCTAGAAACATAAAAATTATATATAGTTCTAATTTATAGTCGTAAATGACCATAGACTGTAGAAATCCTGAAATAAATTAAAACTTGAATAAGAACAAACATAAAATTTTATACTGCCCTTCAGTAATTTTTCCTTGATTTAGCAAGAAAGTAGCAGAATTTCATAAATTTGTAAGTATATTCCCCAGAAGATCATTTTTAACATATTTCCTTATAAAAGAATCTAATATACAAAGAGAAACAATATTTCAATGGAACAATGGTGCTTTAAGGTCATCTACACAAAACATTGCCTCCTTCAAATCTCTCACACTGGAAGGTATGTCATGCAAAATTGAGAAAAAGTCAGGGAATCTTGTCGACTTCTCTAAAAGACATAATGAAAATGAATGGATAATTTGTAAATAAATGCACCTATAATATTATTTAATTTTCATTTCAGCCTTTTTCCAAAGTTGAACCTCAATGAGTTGTGAACTCAAAGTTCTTTTAGAAGAATGTTCTTACAGTTGAAATTCAACATTTGCAGTCTTCCCACCTCTGTCACCTGATGAGTATGAATCCTTGAACTCCTTTATGTCATTCTCCAAAAAAATTCTTTCCTGGACACATGATTTTTCAAATAAAGGCATTTATGTAGCATAAGTACTTGTCAAAGTTTCATCTCTCATACCAAATGGCATCCGTTCAGAACTACAACCTAAAATCGGACCTGCACTTGTTTGTCTATTACTCAGAGATGTGAATGGTGAATATCTGCTCGAGCACTCTTAACATATGGCAGAGCCTGAGCCCTCCCTCCTATTCCCTTGCCAAGACCTCCCTTAGTACCAAGATTCAAGTTTCTATCATCAAAACCTCTGTGTGTTGAAGGGCTTGGCATAGACTAATTTTCAAATTGAGCCCTATCCACAATTCGAGCATATTTCCTGGTGAATCCACGGTCACACGGTCCCATATGGGATTGTGGCCCTTTAAACCCACCCATATATGGAAGTGAACCTGTATTTTTACCTACCATGTAAGGTGGTAATGGAGGTCCTCTCACACCATGATCAAGTGGTGTCACAAGTCTCTGACCTGAATGTCCCATATTGGTACTCGACAATGACCTCCTTGTCCATTTAGTTCTTGTATAGCATCCTGATGCACTTCCTCTATTTTCTTGGGGCCCTCAACTTTCCTCCTTTTTTGCCATCCATTCCGCCTCAGATAAATCAGATCCTTCAACATGAACCTCATCCTAGAGGGAAGCCCTTGGTTATTGGGCATTTTTTTCATATCCTATCGAATTAATCATCAATATTTTCCTTAGCCTTTGAATGGTCAATCATATGACCAATAGTGCTCATCATTTTGCACAAAGCTTCAACATTTTCCTCCTTTAGATGCTGAAATTCACCAATCAATTTCTCGATGCATGCATGCATTATTTTTTTCGCCAGGATACTTTCCTTATAAATATCACCAATAAACCTTATATTTCCTAGCATTCGTTGTCATGTTGCAGCCTTCTTCTCCAATTTTTCTTCTGTCGAGAGGGTTTATTCACCATGATATTTTGATTTCTCGGCCTTTGCCTCTTCTCTTTCATATTTTTCAATATTTTCCTGACATTTGTTAAAAAGAACTTACTTGAAAACAACCTTCTCATTATCTTCATAAAATTAAGGTATTCCTGTAGCAAGATTAAAACAGAACTTCTCATACATTTCACAAAAAGTTGGCTCCATCGAGGCTTTGTCAAATATTTGAGATATGATACCATGAAGACATGATGAAGAGTAAATGTTCACTTCTTTGACATATTAAAAAATTATCTCAAATTTTTGGGGCGTTAATTTATTAAGGATGGATTTAATTTGTCTTTGTTTCAACTGATCCTCATCAGAAAACTTGCCCATTTCATATTAGTTCTCTGATATATGAATTATGGGCAGAGAAGGCTATGGAGGAAGAACCAAACCATTCTGTGAACTAGAAGCACATTGCCACCTATCAACATCAGAATTAATTCTCACTAGTCCAACTTGTGGAAGTGGTGCTTATAGAGAAGGCCCTTCAGGAAGGATGAAATTCATACACATTTGTGTTGCACAAGTATTTATTTCAAAGCCAATATTATAAACTTGGCCAAGTAAAAACACAGTAGAGGAACCACTAAGATCTTCATCCATCTGCATATAATCGCCATCAGCAAAACATCCACCAGCTTGGCCCATCTATCATCACCCAAGCAAGCCATATTTCTCGCATCACATTCAAGTATATAATTCCCACTCATCTACCTCTCAAATCATCTTGCACTTCTTTCTAATGCATCAACCTATCCTACATGACTTGCAAGTGCTTGGGTATTTCCAAGTAATTCAATAGTGTCTGGACATATTTCAAAATTATTTGGGATATATTTGCATTGATCCTTAATTGTCAACAAAAAATCTTTGGAGTACTTTTTATCTCTTGAAAATTTAGTAACTAAAATAGCTACTTGATACATAGGAGATGAAAGCTCAGCTGCATCTTCCCAATCATCCACTTCTTTCTGGACTTGCTTCTCATGATCTTTCGAAGAAGTCTTACTCTTGACAACATCAGTTACTATTTTGGATGGTTATCGAAGCTTCACGTATTCCTCCTCCTCTTGAACCTTATAATCATTATATAAATCCATGTGGGAGCTGCAGAATTTTCCTTACTGAAAAAACCTTTTTTCTTCTTCTTGTTGACAACTACTACCTTGGCAACATTGCCAATATTTGCAACATTATTCTTTGCAGAAACATTGGGAGAAATTTATTCTAATTTCCTTTCAATCTAGCTACTAAATCCTACTTTCCTTCACTTACAAAAATCAAAGATGACACCTAAAGTTGAGAATAAATTTCACAAATATCACTATTAGTGGTGGATACTTGACCTTTATCTTGTGTGTTAATTACCTTCACATTGGCAGCTGAACACTCCCTAAGTAATTTAGCACTATCATGGTTAACCCTGCTTTTGTTTCTATATCCAGAAGATTTTTTGTAGTCAACAAATTTGTTACCAGTCAAAAAACCTGGTTGTTACTCCAAAATATCCATATTAGCCTTAAGGAGAACTGCTATAGCTTCTTATTGTAATTCACATTCAGAAACCTTGCATGTATGTGGTGCTAACTGCTCAGATACAAATAACACTTCACCCTTTTTATCTTTGAGTAGATTTTGATCAATAATCATTGTTCCAATGTCATGTATAGTGAGTTGAGATGTGAACCTACTCTCATGAATTCCATTGATTTTTCTCTCCCCATCGTGAAAACTATTTTTTTCTTTTCCAATTAAAGAATTTGAAAAATAAGTCATCTTTTTTTTTATGTCAGCATCAGGTGAACTTGACAACTCATTTGGGGAATTAGAAATTACAACAGTCCCATGCTTAGGATGGAGAACATTTCCAGGATCTTGTTTCTCTCCAATTACAGAATCAACAAAATCATTGCTACAACTTTGTCTAGCATTATCACTTGATGATTCAGAATGTTTATTCTTCACATTTCTAGGTTTTGAATCTGATTTAATGCCATCCTCACTACATGTTGGGCTCTTCAATGTTCCTGAAATAAAATTATTGTTATCAAACTTCATATCTTCTACTTCTTTCTTTACTACTCCAGCATAGTTTGTATAAAACTCTATAATTGGCCCAAAAGTTTCTTTTTTTCCTTCATATCCCTCACGAGAGCTTCACAAAGATGAAGACATATCAGAAATTATCAATTCACTCATAGATTTGAATATTGGAAATGTTCCAAGGTTCCCCTTGAAATATCCCTTTCGGTGATCTCATCTACAGATGATTAAACTCTTGATATCCTTAATGAGGTAGTGTCCACAACAATAACCATGTTTCCTGATGACTTCTTTGGCAATAGTATATTTTCACATCTTGTGGGATTGCTAAATGAACCACAAGGATGGGCTGCAAAATCAGGCTCTGGCAGTGAAGAATGTAGAATTGTTTCTATAGCTAGGTCAGAATTAGCCCCTCCATCAATAGCTTTAACTGTCTTCGACAAGGATGTCATTAAAGGAGTTGTTAAGGTAGATGATGAATTCTGACTCAAAAGTAACTCCTCCACTTGCATGTGAGAGCCACTAACTTTAGACTCCTCTGCAACCACCTCTCCTTTTAACTCCCTTTCCATATTTGAAGAGCTTCCTACTAATGACACATGTTGTTTCATTTTCTACTTTTTGGGCTTGTGCTCAGATTTTTTCATCTTATTTGAACATTCATCTGTTGAAAGACCTGCTTGTTTTTTAGGTATTTTTTTCTACTTTACACTAGTATGATGATATAATCCAGAATCAAGTGCAAAAACTACAGAATAATTTGAAATCATACCATCAGAGAGATCACATGTTGTCGCATAAGGCATGTTCACTGCTGACAATTTGACTCCATCTACTTTATCTATAGTCAATACTTCAGATGGAGGACTCATGGAAAATTATAAATTACAATTATTATTTTTGTTGAAAAATGAAACTGCAAGAGAACTTGATTGATTGCCAAGAGATTTTGGCAAGGAGTTTTTCTTTCCATCCAAAACTTGAACTGGAGCTAGAGTTGTTTCTGAAGCCTATGGGAATGGTTTCAATATATCTATCATCTCACCAAAATGGATCGTAGCTAGTTTTTTTTGTCTTGTTAATGGGCGTGAATCATTTGATATGCCAATTTTTGTCTTTAAAGGTTGATGAAAAGTAGATGAAATGTTACCATACGACCCAGCTAGAATCAATGAGTAGAAATTCATTGGGCATGAACAACTTAAAGAAACAGAACCTGAAAGTGGATGTTTGTATGTAGGTAGTCCTGCTGATGGAGGAATGGAATATTTAGTTGATGAAAAAAAATGATTTTCTGTTACAAAATCTAACTTCATACCTTTCAGACGAAACTTCAGCTCTTCATGAGTCTTAAGGTGAGTGATTTTGACAACCATATTGGTTCGTTGGGGAATATAATGAGTCGTTAGTCTGTTGGGGAATATACTTTACTGGGAAACTTTTTTGGGTCATATATTGTTAAGATTTTGCACCTAAATTCCACACACAAAACCACTCTGCTGCCATACCATTGAAGTACACGTGTTTTTTTTACATTTAGACATCATGATGCAACCCAGACTGATAATAGGTGTTGTACTGAAGCTAGACCCTTCTACACCAAGGAGAGAATCTATGACAACATATATTCATCTTTTCAATTGGCCATATGTTTGTAGAATTGTCTGACCACACAAGACATTAGCCACCAATGTCTGATGAGTCTATGCTAGCCCAAGTTCCCAAGGCAGCCCAAAATTTTTTATTCATGTCCAACAAGATGCTTGATTACCACCATCATTTCTTAGAATGAATACATGAACTTCATGGCCCTTTACTATAACACTTGATATCACTCCAACTCCAGCTTTAGAGACCAACTTTACATCGATTCTGGCTCTTGGAGTAGAATTCTATAGAAAAATCTATTAAAATAGTTAGGTACGTTTTTATTACCTTCCAACACTGCAAACCTCATATCTTGAACATGAAGAGTTACAACATTCAAATCCCCCTAGCATTTTGTTCAAAGGAGGGCAGATGGTTTTGACCAACTTTGGTTGACTGTTTAGTTGAAACCAATTTCTATCACTTGTAAAACTCTCTTGATATGGAAGAGGCATGAGTGAAATTTTCATTACCCCAACTATACAAAGAACATGTTATAGAAGGTTTATTTCAACAGTTAAACGTTAAAACTCAGGCTTTAATTTAAATAAATTCTCACTGTTGGAGTCAAATCTAAGAAATTGAACGATATCCGGACATGGTGTTTGAGATAGACAATAGTTGTCTTAGATAGAAAGAGGAATCCATGACATGATGCTAGGAAATATGCCAAAATAAAAACATAGTATGATAGAAAAAAGAAGATATTTATTTAACTACTTATGATTTTATGTGATAGATTAGTTTCCCATATCCTCACAAATTGTTCAACAGATAGCCTTATTATGCATAACTAACCTATTCATGATTGAAAAAAACTCTATATTTGTATTTCTAAAGTCTACTCGATTATAAGAGTTTTCATCACAATCTATAGAGAAGAATGCCCATAACATTATAAATATAAATATTCGAAAATGGAGGAGCATATGTATGAACATAGATAGTGTCAACATTCAAGAATAAGTAAAGGTAGGAGCACTAGAAGGCGACTAATTTGCGAACTAAAACTCCAAATTTCCACGACTACCAATAGCTTTCTAAATTTATTTCATGAAACTACATGGTAGTGGGAATTTTGATTTGATAGAAATGTAAAATCCCCCAAGGGCCAGTTCATGTAATTGTTTAAAATAACCTATAGATGCTAGTGCCTTCAATAATATATTACCTATTTCCAAGATAAGTAATACCATAATTCCTAAGGAAGGATCCATTAAAATAGAACTCCTATTTACAAGAAAGCATCCTCAACTTCGTAAAATTACTCAGACAGGCTTAGTTTTATTATCATGGAAGGTTTTGGATGTTCATCAAACAACTATAAATGGTGGGAAAGAAGAGCATCTGACACACTTCATTGTTTCAAATCATATTCTATTGTCACTAAATTTTCCAACAGGGAACATTACAAAAGAAAAAGGAATTACAAAGCTTATTTTCCCACAGGCCATGAGTAATGTCCATGGTGGAGTTGTGATATGGAAAGAAGTTGAATAAATAATGATTACCCCCCAGGTTTAGGATCTATATGGAATACGAGTAAGGGAACTTTTAGCTATCTAACTTATAATAAAACCTAATTTGTAGATGCAATGAAGTGTGAATCGATCAGCAGGAATTGTGCCTCACAGTGTCAACTCTCTACTCTATCATACCATATTTTGAGGGGTATATCCTTTGCCGTCATGCATGGGAACTCATTACTCTAAGATCTATGTGTGTTATATTTAGTATGGATTCATTCATTCCACTTAATCAAGCTCGACTTACAGTGAGTTACCCAAGTTTTAAATAATCAATGCATTTCTGGTGTTCTTTGGCCAAGTGTCCTAGGAGAAAGAAGGGAAGGACTCATGGAAACACAATGGAAACTTAGACATACATGGCTCCTAATGACTCAGACACTTACTGGCTTTATTATTTTTTTATAACTCCATTTCTCGGAGGATAATCTCATTGAATCAGTTCAGGTTACTGGGTTGGGTTAGGAAAAGTGGCTCTCATGGACATTTGGGAAGGCTCTAGCATGAATGGCCCGGGGACACATGGATATTTATACTAGCCTTAAGAGTTTCCCCTTATTTCCTTATTAGAGAATATAGGATATAAAATTGCTATAATTTTTTAATATATGACACAACCTATTCTAGGCCTATTGTCTAGGATGGAATATGCATCTTGCATTTTCACTCTCCAAGAGTTGGCATAATTGGTCATTTCAAATTTTACTAGGAATTTTTCTAGTTTCATGTCGTTAGGTTCCAATTTTGAATCCCATGGGTGAGGCGTGTTATCCGCTAGTTTATATTGTGTTTTGCACAATAATTCCAGAATATGAAAATGAAGTAAATAAGGGTTCTAATTCATGTATTTTCACAGTTGGTTGATCCCATGGAGTTAAAAAGGTAGCTCTATTCATCAACAATAGAGAAAATTAGTGAAAAATAACAATGATTGTTTATTTTTAATCCTTTAAGTATGAGATCTCAGAAGACAGTTGCCATGTTCAAATTTCAAAGAGGACAACACTCATTAAAGGCACAACAAGTCTTAAATGTGCATCAGAATTTTTCCTCTTGCAAAATTTTGTACAAGGTGTGACAGATATTACACCTGACTCCAGGGCACATAGAATTAGTTAGAAGTATTCAATAATTTTTTCATACAAATATTAGTGTCACTCAAGAAATCCTCCTTGAGATCTTTGGCCATAAACAATGTAGAAATATAACATGTCAGAATCAGCTCCCTATGGATGATTGCAACTGTGAGTTCTGTAGCACCAAGAGTGAATTATGTCACCTTTACATGTGTGCTATTTGGAGAAAACTTGACTTTCAAATGAATACTCGGTGATGGGTATTCAGTGACCTTTTCTTTCCACTAGACATAGACATATTGTGTAATTGGTGAAGAATAAATAAGCATGGGTATCAGTAGTAAGGGTTGTGCAGGGTCATCCGAAATGCTTTTCATATGTATGGCTTGTAAGATAACACTGGAAATATTTGGGTGTTGGGTTGTTGAACTGGTAAACAAGCACAAGTTTTTATCATCAATCTGGGCTACTAGGACATAGAAGCATCCCCAAAGTATATGTGTTTCAATTATGATCAAGTTAGAAGATGATTTATCAGCGATTTAAAGAAATTCATATTAAGAATATAAATATAACTTATATAATTTCTAAATTCAAGTATGCAATCAGCAGCAGAAGAATCTCCTAACTTAAGATATTTGTTTTTCTTTCTCTCACAAGATTACTTCATGAATTAGAAATAAAAACCACTAATTGAGCAATAGATTAAGATGCATGAAAAAATAATTGAAGAGGATATTAACTGAAGAGATCCTGGTTGTCCTTCATCGCAAATTCATTCATCAATAATGCTATTTTTAGAAAACAAGAATTCATATAAACATTAAAAAGAATGAATTCTAGCTTAAGATCTTAATTAGAAAAAAAAAAAAAAATATTAACTTAAAAATTTGATTTCCCTTTCATATGAAAAATAAAAATAATGATTAGATTTATCAGTACTCATAAAACATCATCATAAATCTAATCAACAAGTTAAGCATAAAACAATCTAATTCAAAAACTGCAACTACAAATAACTAGGAAGTGCACTTAGCTCGATGTGGGGGCCCTCCACCCTTCCCTCACACACTCAAAGTGCTTTCATATACTTAAAACTTCAGTCAATAAATCAGCATATAACAACAGCAAAACGAATAGAACAAATCACCAATCAACTCTCCAAAGTCTCAGAAATAATAATGTTAAGTCATACAATTTTCTACATATCAATGCCTTCAAATTTTGAGGCTTAAATAGGTAAAACATCCAAAAAATTCATGTAAAATGTCTCATATAGCAATGTATATCCTTATCTTATCCAATCAAGTCGATTTCATCTATCAGATCCATAAAAATCTAAAAAATCCCATAAAATAAGAAAATTGACTTAGTTCCTAGGGATCCTCCATAAAAACAGGTCATGTTTGACCGCCTCTGAATGGTCTTATTAAAGCTCAGTTTTTTTGAACCAACAAGTATACACTTAATCTTAGTTCCCAAGCTTTTTATAAATATATATATCTCGAGCCCAAGTTTCATGAAAATATTCAAACCATAAGTCCAGTACGGGAGTATCTGATACAGTGCAAAAATGCACTTAAAATTCATTTTTTATAAAAACTTCTAAGAATTGAAAAAATTAATTTAAATACCTGTATATGCATTTATTGTTCAAAATAAAATTAATATTATGGTGTAAATATGGATAGTATGGAAAATAAGATGTATTTCATAAACAAAAAAAGATAAAAAATGAGGCCAACATCTCCCTCAAGCTGATGTTCACGCATGTCCTCATGCTTGCTTTCTCCTTTTGTACCTCTTGAATTCTGATGTTGATGCTGTTCGTGACCCTGAAGCCTCCTGTTGTGTTGCATGTAAAAGAGAATATATACCTTTGCATTTTTCTTCCTTATAGATTGAGGCTTTGACCTTCTGTTTCTCATATTTGGCCTTCGAATAATTTTTCTCCTTAAGCCACCTGAATTCTTTTATGTAAAGAAGATTGTTTTTGGGTTTTAAATTTCCCATTTATTCACTTATATTATCATTTTTCATTATTTGTCTCATATGTTTAATTTTCTCTTTTTAGGTGCCTTTCCATTACCTTGCTTACCTCTAGATTATTAGTTAACTCTCTGATGCTGCTAAGGTTTTGGTCTTCCTCATTGGTATTTCTAGCAACTGAAATTTCCTCAAACCCATCATTTTCAAAATAAGAATCTCTTTCTAAAATATTTTCATAAAATTCTTTGTACAACCTCTCAAGGATTTCATTAGCTTGTTTAGTTAAAGGAGATATCTCTATGATTCACACCTCTGGTTATTTTTCTATGCTACTTCTATCTGCTGAATTCTTCTTTTTCTATCTTCTATAAATGGTCAAGAATGATTTTTCCCTCTCTACCATGATTGTTTCCTATTGCTTTTTTGATCTAGTTCTTAGATCGAGAGGTGAACTCACTATATTTCTTGTTTCTTGTACTGGTTTAAGTTTGTCTTTTGTGGCTTGTTTTACAAACTTATTTTGAATCAAGAAATATTTCCAAATCATACCCTTAGTTTTTAGCTGGTAATCAACAAAGATTTGGATGACACCCTAGTGATGAATTTGGGATTCCTTTGGTTTGGTTTCATATTTTACACTTTCAATCATCCTCATCAAGTTTCTATAAAATAAGTATGGCAAGTTGATCCTTATATCTCCCTTGATATGTTGTAGCAACATAATGTGGTATAGGTGTGCTATGCTATGTCCTCTATCACAAGTGAAGAACTTTTGGATTATAAAAACTAATTCATCCCAAGGTTCATTGAACCATTCTTGGGGAATCCCCTTTGTCCTGTCAAAGGAACCCTTTCTGTTCTTATCAAGGAAGAAGGCCCAACCCTTGTCCTTAAAATGCAATCCTTTGTGGCAAATTTCACCCGATAATGGAAAATATAGGGCTTCAGAAATAGATTCTGGAGTTAAAGGAATGTGTTAACTTCCCACCATATTTTGATCTTGTTTGCAATTATTTATCAACTCCCTTGTGATATCTTCATTGTGCCCTTTGAATTTATAAAGGAAGCCTATCAAGCTTGGTTGATAAAGTTTCTGAACTATGTCTCTACCACAATGTTTAATCTCAAAATATTTAGGCTATGTTCTTGATGTCATATTGTTTTAAAACCATTTGATGTACCCCTCTACTATCATTAAATTCATTTTTTAAAACAAGATTTCAAGTACGAGATCTCATCATAGTAGTGTGGCTTACCTCTGTTTGCTGCCATTGCCAAGTAATTGAAACCAATCCTCTGTTTTCTTTAGAAGAAGTGAGATTACTTCTTCAATAGAAAAAATATTTTATATAGAGAAGTTTATTAAAAATAAATAAATCATGTTTCTATTATCCTATTCTTTTTATTTTATCCTTTGTCTCTAAAAAAATGAAAATCCTCTGCCTCTATTTGTAGACTTTTTTTCTTGTTTGACTATGTAAAAAATTGATTTTTTTTTATACAACAGTGTTTTCTAATCCTTCAATTCCATAAAAAAAGTATTTTCTAAAGCAAAGAATTATATATCTAATCTAAGCTCACGGTTTATGCAAGAGAATTTCGAAAAGTGGCTCACTATTTCATCAAAAATATGATAAAATGAGTTCACTGTATTCTTCAAAATTCTCCAAACTCTGCTCTCTATTATGAAAAAAATGTGAAAACATGTTTATTGTGATTTTCAAACAAAATATTCACCATAAATACTGGTTTGAATTCTCTAACTGAGCATGCAAATGAAATGAATTTACTACACAACTTATTTAAAACAAACCCAATGTGCATTTCAAATCAAAATATCCACTCTCTATTTGCATTCGAATGAAATTGAAGACTGTGCATGAAGACATTTTCCAAGTTTACCTGTTCTGCAATTATCGTCATGATTTTTTTCTTTTAGTTTGACTGGAGTACCTGTGTTTCAAGCAGCACCAACTTCTCAAAATATCACTCAATATCTTCATCATTTAATCATTCAATGAAAGAAGGATTTAGTGTTGACTGGTGGTAGAGCATTTATGAGTGATGGAAGTGTCATAATGTAAGGCAATGACAAGTTTTAAAAACTGTGGTAGAAGAAATCCTTTTATAACTCACAGTTTTTTCACCAACCCTGAGATTCACTCATATTAATAATCATTGTTTTAAACAAGAAAATCTGAGTTTACTTCTTACCTTGTTCTTTAAAATATTTTTGCCTCTTGATAGCATGCTTGCTTGACACATATGCCGGATATGTTGGCTTGAAATCTCACTCAATTATCCTTATCCTTCTGTTATTCTCATTTCTATATCTCTTTCTCTCTTTGTTCCGTTAAATTTCCTCTATTCTCCTCACATCTTTCCCTTGTCTTCTCTTGTTCACCTGTTTCTCACAGAGTTTCAAAATGGATGCATGTTTTGATTACAACAACATTCCTTGTCTCACTAAGCCTTCAAAAGGAAATGATGGTGGAAAACACAAAATGTGTCAGTCACTTGAGGTCTTATAAATGGTGGAGGTTGTTCTTTGAACAATTTACACAGTGTTTGTAATATTTATTTTTTAATTTGTTTTTACCTTTTATCAACCGCCTAACTAGTGCATCCATGGCTTACCTTTCCTAAATAATTTGGCATGCTAACTCCACGGTGTACATCTCATCCTCAACTTCACTTATTACACAGTCCTTTTTCACGTTTCATTCTCATTTCTTTGCGTTGATCATTATATCTGCATTACATTCTCCATTCAAACACATCATGCCTCATCAAATATGTTCCATCATATTTTTTTTCCATCATTGTATACGCATCATTGATTTATCAAATATGTGCCATCATATTTACGTTCCGCCACTGTATATGTATCATTGCCTCATCGTATTCCCATCCATCCATATATGCATTGTTGTCATAAATTTTTTGTCATGGCATCATTTTAATACTTTTGGTTAGTTTGTTGCATACACATTTCATTGTTTGCATTATTATTGCACATCCACTCCACTACCTTAGCTCATAATCATTTTTTATGATTGCACTTTTGCATCTTTGTTTTGTATTTGAAATTCAAATAGTTAAGATATCATATTATTTAGAATTTAAGTTTTTTCTTTTATTTAATTTTAAAAATGACTAATGGAATGGTAATATTTTAAAATCAAATATTTACAATGAAACTAACCTCTTTCTTGGTTATTCTAGGTCCAAAAAAGGTTTGATGTTAAGCATTTTGTTTATGATTCTTTTGTTAAGAAAAAGTAGGGTTACTATGGTATGGTATGGATAGGAAAAAGAGTATGGAATTTTTGTTGAATGATTAGGATAGTGGTGTGGATATGGATAAAATAGGGCTAAGAACACAGGTGATGAAATATAGGTGATGAAAATGTAGGTGATGAAAATGCATAACAAATGTTAAATTAGCTTTAAAAATTCTAGAATATTTTCACAAAAATTGAAATTTTAAGAGCAATTTTTTTTTACTTACTGTACTTGTACTTCCTCAAACCATTTGATGTTCATGATGGTCAACATTGTGTTTATTATAACGATGGATGTTATAGAATGTGTAGAGAATTATTTCTACTTCACATCTGATTTGATTTGGAATGATGTTGTTTAGGTCCCTTTTGCAGGTTAAATTTTGACATTTCAGGTCCCTTCTGTCATGATCTTCAATATTGATGTAGCTAAGGTCCATTCTAACATTTTGTATTTTCAAGTTCCTTCTAGCATAATTTGCAATAATGTTTGAAAATGTGTTCTTTCATAATGATACAGGTCCCTTCCGGATAATTTTCTCAATAATAATTCAGGTCCCTCCTATTTCTGTTGAATGATCTATCAGGTCCCTTTGTACTTGTAATTCATATTCCTTCTTCAATTCAGTTGCTAAAACTATTTACATTGTTTTATTACAAGCCTTCCCCCAAGCTAATGTTAAGACTTGTCCTCAAGTCTTACATGCTTCGGAGGGTAAATATGAAAAAATCATACTGAAGTAAAATAAAAACAAAAAGATAATTCATATTGGCCAAACAAGTTGGTTTTCTGATATGAATTTCAGTTTGTATTCTGTCAGTTTTCTGGATTTTCACAACCAAACTCTTTTATTATTATTATCATTACTTTTTTTCTTAATTTTTTTCATTCTTCTTCTTCTTCTGGAATTATGGGAGGCATATTGTTATGCTGCCCCATTAGTTCGAGATCAGTATATGTCGAAAGTTTTCTCATAAAATCTTCTTTACTAATATGCGTATTGTAAAATTTAAGCCTATGTTCATTAACGACAAATGAAACAGATGCTTCATCAATTGTTTTTATCTTGAAAGATCCATTGTCAAAGATTTATTCAATCTCATATGGCTTAATAAAATGAGTCGTAAACTTTGTTTTGAAATCTTTAAACTTGGAGTCAAACAAGAGTTCCCAATCTACCTTCTGAAACAATTTAATATTTATCAATCGATCATGCCATTTGATTCTTTTTTCTTGCACAAGAGATGTGTGCTCTACTGCTTGCTGTCACAGTTCATCCAATTGATTTAATTCCATAATGCTTTGTGGTTGTGCCTTAGATAATTCCATCCCCAATTCTGCTGCTAGCTTGAATGTATGTATTTGAAATTCTATGGGTAATAGGACTTCTTTTCGATACACCAAATGATATGTATTGAACCCATTTTTGTTTTTCCATGTTATCCTATATTCCCATAAGGCATCTCTCAATTTCTCTGACTAGTCCTTTCTTTTCATTTGTACAGTATTTGTCATGATGTTCTCTAGGACTTTGTTTGTTGATTCCACTTGTCTATTTTCTTGAGGATGATATGTAGTGGATTTTATGTGTGTGATCTTGTATTTCTATATAAGATATCGAACAAGATTTGATGTGAACTATGTGCCTTGGTCAGATACTATCTATATCGGAACTCCATACCTTATAAATATTTCTTCAAACAGAAACGCATAATAGTATCTTTTGTTGCCAATGCTACGGCCTTTGCCTCCACCCATTTAGTTACACAATATGTACATACTAGGATGTACTTATTTCCATTGGATGGAGGGTTGATTGGTCCCACGAAATCTAAATCCCACTATTCAAATGGTTCAATCAGTACTTGTGGCTTTAATGGAATTTCATCTAATGCGACTGGTCTACCAATTCTTTGGCAGCTATCACGTCTCTTCACATAGGCCTTGGAGTCTTTGAAGATGACCTGCCAGTAGTAGCCAAGTTTCAGCACTTTGTGTGTTGTCCGCTTGTCTACAAAATGA
Source organism: Pinus albicaulis (assembly GCA_034641835.2). Lineage (NCBI taxonomy): Eukaryota > Viridiplantae > Streptophyta > Pinopsida > Pinales > Pinaceae > Pinus > Pinus albicaulis. Next base: position 612,627,875 of record CM076583.1, read on the forward strand.
CCACCACATGGCTTGTCATGACATTCTTTCAAAATATCAATAATCTCATCTTCTCTAAGAAATTTTCTAATCATTAGATCAACAGCAAAATAAAAGAGATCTCCATTGACCAAACTATATCTAGCACTTTCTCTAATTATTTGTCTTTTCTATTTATTTTTGTAATGAGATGTTAGGATGCTAGATGATAAATAGTTGGCTAAATCTGCAAACCATGGAGTTTTGAAATTTATAGAAAATGGATGTTCATCTCGAAAATTATTTGATACTAGATTTGGATAACTAGGTGAATGAAGTATTGATAGAAATTCTGCAACTTGATTATCCTTACCTGGTTGATCTTGCATAGTAATATTAAATTCTTTCATTAATAAAAACCATCTAGTTATTCTGCCATTTGTGATTCATTTTTTCATTAAATATTTTATGGTTGAATGATCTGTGTGGATGTAAACTTGATAACCTGTTATATAATGTCTAAATTTGTTAACTGCATGTACTACAACTAACATTTCTTTTTCTCTAACAGTGTAGTTCAATTCTGCCAATGTTATGTTTTTTCTTATGAAATATATGGCATAATTAAACTGATTCTCTTTCTATCCAATTGATGCTCCGATAGCAGTGTCAGATGCATTGGTTGAAATGTGAAATGGAAAACACCAATTAGGTCCCCAAAGAATGGGTGCAATAGAAAATTTTTCTTTTAATTTTTCAAATGCATCTTGACAATTATTTGTCCATTTGAATTCCACATCTTTTGCAAGTAACTTGAATAATGGCAGTGCTATTTTACTAAAATTTTCAATAAATCTCCTATAGTAGGTTGCATAACAAAAGAAACTTCTAACTTATTTTTGTGTTGCGGGTGGTATTAAATTCATAATGACTTGAATTTTTGTTGGGTACACCTTGATTCCTGAAGAAGAAACATGTTGTCCCAACACTATTCCCTCAGTTAACATAATAAAAAAAATTTCATTACTGAGTGATAGATTTGTCTTTATGGATCTTTTCAACACTTTTTCAGGATTTTGTAAACAATGATCAAATGTTCCACCATACACAGTGAAATCATCCATGTAAGCTTCTACACACTCATGGATCAAATCAACAAAGATTTCAAGGACTACTCTCTTAAAGGTAGCAGGTGCATTACATAAACCAAAGGGTAATACATTGTATGCATATTTTCCCCATGGGCATGTAAATGTTCTCTTATCTTGATCTTCCAATTCTATCTTTATCTTATTGTACCCACTAAATCCATCAAGAAATGAAAATAATTTCTTTCCAGCTAATGAATCTAAAACTTTATCTGTAAATGGTAAAGAAAAATGATATTTTAATGTAGCTTTATTGAATTCTCTGTAATCTACACAAATTATCCATTTCCCATTTTTCTTAGCTACTACAACTAAGGGTGAAACCCATTGACTATCTGAAATAGGATAAATAAATCCGACTTGTAACAGTTTCTGTAATTTTTCTTTCACTATTTCCTTCATCATAGGGTTCATCCATATTTTTGGTTGCCTTATAGGTTTAATTTGGTCATCAGTGTAGATGTGATGGATACATGTTTTTGGATGAATCCCTTTCATGTCTATGTAATCCTAGGCAAAATATTTTGAATACTTTTCTAACACTGTTATTAGCTTTTTCTCTTGTGATGATTGTAAGTTATTACCAATATTCAAATTTCTCCCAGGACTGATCTCAATGATTTTTCTCTTTGAATTGGTAATTGAATTAACAATAAGGATACTTTCGAATGTATTTTGCAGTGATTGTATAGTGAAATTTTCATGAAAACACTCATTTAAAAGGTAACTAGTAGCTTCGTATTGAGTTTTTCTAAGTTGCTATGAAATATTTTGTTCGAAGATGAAAAGATATAATAAGTCCTCATTTTCTTCCTCCTCTCTAAAATTGTAAACTTAACTAAGAATAATAATATATTGAAGCTCTTGTTGTTCGTCTCCACCAAGCCATGATAATAAAGAAGGAGATTGAGAAGGAGGATACAATGTAACTATTTTCTTTGATCTCCATGTGCAAAAATCATACTTCTTGACCTACAACCAATGTAAGCATCAAAAGTGGCTAACCATGGTCTACCTAAAATTAAGAGATGTTCTCCCAAATTTGTTTTTGGCTGCGAAATCAACAAGTCTACAAGATACTCCCATGAATCCAGTGAGACAATGATATCTTCCAATATACTTTCTGGTACAACTTTAGATCTATTTACAAGTTTTAAGACTATAGTAGTAGGTCTAATGTTGTCCACATTCAAATGTTTCATAGTTTCTGTAATCATAATATTTATAGCTACTCTCAAGTCTATTAAAATATTTGGCACTGAAATTTTTTTAATCGAAATGGTAACCATCAAATTCCCTGGATCAACATATTTTTCGATGGTTGTGTTTGTAGACATGAGATTAGCTAAACTTCCAATTACCTAAATTTTCGGTGGATCCTTCTTTCTCCTGACAAATTTCTTAATGCATAACTCCTTTATTGTTTTTGCATATATCAAAATATCTTTAATTCTTGCAACAAAGGAATTTTAACATATGTGTTCTCAAATTCATCCAGAATATTAAATTCAGGTAGAGATATTGGGATATTATGTTGTATTAATCTCTCCAGATATGGTGGAGTTTGAGTCATAATATATTTACCTTTCTGATTTAGTTGTTCTAGTTGAGATTGTTGACTTTTCTCTCCTTTTTCAGTTTGTTCTTCAATTATCAGAGGAGAATATTTATATAGCACCTTTCTAGACCTAGGTGGACATCTTGTATGGGAAGAAATGAATAAGTAGGATAATATGTTGCCTCTTCCACATGGTATGCTAGTCTGTCCACCTTAACTTGGATTAGCTACTGGCTGGGTGTCGGCTTGAAGGGTCCTAACCCTAGTTCTGATTTAAGGTTTGCCAACAAACCCCTATACTAATGGCCCTTTTCGAAATGACCTAATTTTGCAGGCCAAGGTCTCACCCAAAGTAGTATGGGAGGGTGTTGGAACCAGGTTTCCACACCTTGAGAGAAAGAGAGTAATTGAGGCAACCATGTTAAGTTCTATCAAATTTGTGCAGAAGAAATATTATCGCAGAGACTTTAACATTACACTTTGTATAATGCGAAGATCATAAACCCATAGATAACATGTAAACATAAATAAAGCAATTATTATTAATAAGATTTGAGTAATAACTTTGCATCCACGTGCGCATCGATATTTGTCAACAGAAAGAATCATCGTAATAACACAAACACAACTATTTCTTATAACAGAGAGATTCTTCAGTATATTTCTCATTCATTAACATTCAAAACCCACTTACAGACCTGATTCCCAACATGCGCACACAACCAGCGGGGTCCGTACACAATAATACTAAGGATCTTTGCGCACACAACCAAAAGGATTCCTTACCCAATACAACCCGAAACAGTCTCAACAGTTCGCAGCTAGCATGAATCATACATAGTCTCTCTCTAGACTCAATCTATCCATCTATTTATAGCATCATAACCTGTGCTATCCTATGGTCTGCAAACCATGGTTTTTGGTCTCTTGGTCTACCCTTTGACCCATTAAAATACATTGGGGGCTTTTACCCACCCCAAAGACCTTGTGCTCGACTAATTATTAAAAAATTTATATAAAAAACACAACTGTGAGACCCTATTCCAATAGGCCCCCAATACAATCTTTTGACTCTTCCCGAGTGAGAGCGGCCGTGGGGTTTGCATCTTCTTCTGGAGCTGCTTGATGGTGACAACTAGAGGAGGAAAGACACCTTCAATCTACATGGCATAGTTTTGTACAATGTCCACCAATTTTTGCGAATTTGGGCCTTTTGTGGTTGCAGTAACACTCTCCAAGGTATGATTTAGCTGCTTGATCACTACATCCAAATCTTGGGACAGCTAGAGGGCTTCATCTTCCCAGGGCTTGAGGTGGTTGTTGAGGACTTGATTTTTGTGGCAGAGCCCCTAAAGTTCATCCCTCAGTGCGTGGATACCTTGCAAATGTGCTAGGCGTTGGGCTGGAATAAGAGTGGGCATCGTAGCCTCCATTTTCTCAAATTCTTCTTCCTTCTGGCACAAATCTTGTGTAAACTCATGAAAAAGATGGTAAGGCTGCATCGTAGACCATAGCTGCATAGATGTTTCAAAAAATTTGCTGCCCTGGGAAACTTGTGTTGTAATGGTATTTCTAGCTTCTATGACTAACGCAACTCTCTAGGCATGCACCTCGGGAGGGGTCTAAGGTTGCAGCTTAGCCTATAGTGCAAAAATTGTCGGGTGTGGAGCCTGATTATATTCTTTATTTTGTATCACAGCATTGGACCCCTGTTTTATGCTGCCTCGGGGGTCCAAGCGAGGGTGGATGCGAGTTTATGGAGCCCCCCCTGGCGAGGGGGTTTCGGGGGCAGCACCCCAGAAGCTAAAAACAAATGTAAAATTTCCTTGTAAAAGTATAGTAATTTATAGCCAATCTGGGCCATTCATTAGGCGAATGATCTGACGGTAGAAGTTATGTTTGATTTAGGGTTTTTTTACCTAGAAAGAAACCCCTCGTTTTGTATGAGAGTATTGTATTTCTTCTATGTATCGTATGTGTATTCTCGGAACGAGAGCCTGATAGAGAGACTGTGAGAGAGAAAAAAGGATATTAAAAATGATTTTTTGTAGGCTATGTCTCTTCATTTTTTTGGATAATAGAAAGGAAGGACTGGCTGTTCAGGGTGGACGTAGCCCAAACTAGGTGAAACATGTATATATTTGTCTCTCTGGTTTGATGTGTTTTGTGTGCTTGTGTTTTCTGCATATTTTATGTGTTTCATTGCTCTATAATATATAATGTTCTAACAACAATATGTTGTTCCAGCTCTATTTTAATGTTCCACATTTCAGTCTGAGAGGCTTTCAGAGCTGCGACTAGTCCTTCAATCTTGGCCTGTTGGGTGGCAGAGGCCGAGATGTCCTCCCGCACATTTTCACATAGTCTATTGATCAGGCATTCCAACTCTGTATAATTCGTAGTGACAATGATGCATGCACTGCGTGCCTGAGATGCCTCAGTAGTATTACCTACAATGGTCTACTTTTCCTCACTTAGTTCCTGCTATGCTCGCCTGTCTCTATGCTGGAACTCCTCGAAGAGGGAGGTATGGAGAGCATGCAGGGACTCTTCCTGAAGTTGGGCTAAGTCAATATGGATTTCTGTGTAAGAATGGACTTTCTTACATAAGTTGGGCAGACTTAGAGTGAATGTTGTGCATGAGAGGGAGCAGAGTCAGCTCATGGTTGCGTAGATCAATTCGGTGTTGGTGGACAGTTGGCTCGCTTGATGTTGCCTCACTTGAACCACGCTCTTCTACAGGGTATTGGCTTTCAGCTGGAGGGCCTGTAGCTGAGACTATAATGTGATGAATGTGACCTTATGCTGCTCTTCCAGGGCAGCCCACCTATCCTCTGAAGTGATAGTGACCGCATCCGCAATTTTCTCCAAATCTTCCTTGGTCAGAGTAACCTCAATCTCCCTACCAAGCCTAGTAGCCCATCTATTAATTTGCCAACCCTTGGGGGGCTCATTTTCTAGTTTTGTGCCATGCAGGGAACCTATGCCTTTCCTATCCAGTCCTTCGGTCTCCATATCCTACTACAACTCCTACTCCACAGCCTGGGTCATATCTAGTGGAACATTTGCCTTAGTGTTGCCTTCTAGGATGCACCCCTTTGATTCCTTGGTAGTATCAGGTGGGGTGGTTATATTTGAATATATTCTTGTACCAAGGGTGTCGGTAGTGACAGAGCCATCTGACTTGAATCCCAATTTCCATTGCGGCGGCCAGGTGGATATGAGCCAATCAATTTCCTCATCGATGAACATGTAGGGGAGAAACATCCAAGTTGGATCCTTGAGGCCCAAAATCTGCACGTTCTGCAACGTAACCTGAAATTTTTCAATGCTCTTAGACTTCTGGTGCACTGTAAAAAATAGGTCTGGCCAAGAATGAGTTGTTGTTGCCAGCACGCTGTCAAACAGCACCCAAAATACCTTGTTTTCTTCAACATGCTTTACATCCTTTCAATCCCACAAGTTCACGTATCGCACCCCCTCGTGCATATCTGGTTTGAGCTTAGGGAGGACTAAACCATTAGGGGCTTCCCATGCTACCAAGGTAATTAGCAGTAGTAGCCAAGAGTAACCAAACACCTTCTCGTGGTCCTGCGCCTCGTGCACATTTTCCAAAAATTCAATGCAAAGGAACTGTGACAAGTTAAAGAAGACCCCCTTTTCATAGTGGCCAACAAGCTGAATTACATAGGCAGGGACAACCGTTGCCTAGAAATTGTGCATCATTTTTCAGGCTAGAATCAAGGTACCCATGTGCGCTCCAAAGTCAGTGATGGTTCCGACCAGGAATCCCCTTTTGTTCTATTCTACATGATAGTCCTTCCGTACTTTGTCAATGATCTACTGCTCGTACTTCTTTCCGATGCACTCCATGGGGTTTGGCTCTTGCATGGGGAGACTAGTAATGTGGTGAATTAAGGCGACATCAATGGGAATGTGTTCTTGGATCTAGAAGCTTCCATCATGGACCAGTGCTAGCAGCTGCTACACAACTAGGTCGGTGATATTGTATCGACCAAAATGTGGTATCCGCAGCAAGTTCAATAACCCCTAATCTGCTAACCTGCGCCGACGACATTGGTACCACCTTTAGCACAATATTATCTAGTACCCTCTCTAGATATAACTTAACCGTCAATTTTGGAAAGGCCTCAATGTTGGTGAGCTCATGATCATCGAACTTAATAGAGGGGAGATTTCCAAAGATGTCTCTGACTATGGGAACTTCATCCAGAACTAACAACATCTATAGATAGGAGCGAAGAACATCAATATTCTTGGGCGTGCACACCGAGGGTCTCCTTGGTCGAACATAGGGTGGTATCCAAATTAGAGGGGCCACTGGAAGAGCTTCTTTTTGAGCAGCTAGAGGTTGCTTCGCAAGGTTAGGAGAGCATTACGTAGGCACCATCCAGGGGATTACACATTCCGGGGGGATGTGCGTAGCTTCACCACAGCCCATTTCGCAGTTCTCCCTTGCCCTTGCTCCTAGCCATTTTACTTTTTCTTCTCCTTTCCTGCCTTCTTCCCCTTGGTCGGCGTGGACACGACCTCTTCAACTTCAAGAGATACTTCCAATACTTCATTGGATGCCATCTTAGCAAAGGCCGCGACCTACGATGATTTAGGGGGGTTGGACACAGTCATTCTTGTTCGGAAGATGAAATCATGGTTGCTGCTATCAAAGGGGGTAGCATACTCAGACATGAACAATGTATAGTGTTCACCAGAAATCAAAAGGCACAACAATTTTGGGAAGAAAATAACCCAATTTTGATCTACACCCCTCATTTTATAGCTTTAGATGGGTAACAACAGTTGGATGAAACTTAACTGTAACCTACGATTAAGGAAACAGTAAAAAATCCTCCCAAATTGCAGCATTAATTGCCATCTTCTCACTCCCTTCAACAGTAAAATTGGCTTTTTACCCAGTTTTACTATTCCAATGGCTAGTTTTCATAGTTGCATACTATCCCTGCACGCCCAGTGCACCCTTTCACGCCTCTTTAACTGTGGACAACCCCAACGCACACACTAGGCATGCCGTCATTCTTCCTCTTGCGTGCACGCAACCATCCTTATACAGCTACTCTAGCCATATAGTCATTTGATATCCACCGAGTTGGCCCTGTATGGTTTTAGGCGGCTTCCATTAACATACCCCGGTAGGAGATCTCCATGCAACGTAGCCAATCTAACCGCACCGTCATTCGTAGTTTTTGTTACCACATAAGGACCCAACCAATGTTGTTAGAATTTCCCTGGGTAGCGTGCAAACTAGTTGTCATATAGGAGTACTAGCTCATACTCTTTAAACGACTTCTGTCAAATATGCCTATCATGCCAGACTTTTTCCCAGGCCTTCTAAACTTGCTGATGAATGTTAGCAATGAACCGATCCTCTTCCAAGGAAACTAGCTGCACTAAGCATTACTCCATGATTTTAGACTCTGCCATGTTTGTAAAATCCATGATGCTCAGGCTAGGGACGATGTACTCCATGGGCATAATGGCCTCCTTCCCTAAACCATCTGAAAAGGCATTTTCCTAGTCAATTTCTTGCACGTGGTCCAGTAGGCGTAGAGTACTGATGAGATGCACATGTCCCAATCACTGTCATCAACATTACAGACCTTGGTAAGTGCATGTTCCAAAATTTTATTAAGAACTTACACATTCCATTTTCCTGTGGGTGATACGGGGTACTATTCACATGATGGATCCAGATTTCCGCATTCAAAGCTTGAATATTTTCATTGATGAAATTCATACCTCTATCAATCATCATGATCTTTAGACAACCGAACCTGGTTAAAATAAGCTCAAAAATAAAGTGTACAATGGTATATGAAGTGCAATCCTTCACAGCTTGTGCTTCCACCCATCTGGCTACATAATCAGTTAGGGTAAGGATGTATCAGGCACCTGTCTTAGTACTTGGCGGGTTGATGGGTTTGATAAATTCTATAGCCCATTTATCACACACCTACAAGGAAATTTGTGGTTGTACGGGTATTTCATCCCTGCGCGAAGGTCTTCCTGTCCATTGGTATGCATCACAGGCTTTACAATATGCATGGGAGTCACTATGCAATGTGGGCCACCACAACCTAGCTCTTAAAACCTTCTCCGTAGTTGCATTTCCCGCATAGTGACCACCTGCTACTCCTCTGTGGGATTTTTCTAAAATGGTTTGTCTTCCATGCTCCAATACATACCTTTGCACCACCTCATCAACTCCGAACTTGTATAGCTGGCTTGCAATGATGGTAAAGTTAGCTGAGCAAGTTACCAATTATTTGTTTTGTTGTACCGAGTATTCTGCAGGTGCCATCCCCATAGTTAGGAAATGAATAATATCAGCAAAGTGCTCATCAACCACCTTAATAACAAATAGTTGTGCATTGGGCAATCCTTATTCTCATTTAGTTGGCTCTTCAACACTCTCGATTCGGGATGAGTGGGTCGGTTCAACATTTAGTCTCTAGGGCTTCACAATTATTTCAAAATCATATTCCTGAAACAACAATAACCATCGGAAAATCTTCCCCCCCATAACACAAGCTTATTGACTAGGTACTTCAAAGCTGAATGACCCGTGAAAATCTTGAAGTGCCCTCCCAGTAGATAGTGTCAGTATTTCTGCAAGGCATACACCATTTATGGTCCCTTGCATTCAGTATTCGAGTAGTTACGTTTTGTGCTAGAAAGCTTTCAAATAGCAAATGCAACTAGGTGGTCAATATCCCCTTCCCTGGGCTATGTAAGGACGGCTCCTAGGGTGATCCCTGAGGCATCCACATAGACTTGAACCACCTTCGCCCATTCAGGAAATACGAGGATAGGACCAGAGACCATATTTTCCTTGATCAGCTCAAAAATCTTTTGACACTCCGCACCCCAGAGAAATGATACGTCCTTCTTTAGAAGCTTCTCCATTGGTGTCGTGATTAGTGCGTACCATTAAATAAAATTCCTATAGTAGCCAATGTGCCTGAGGATGGAGCACAATTGCTTCTTCGTTGTAGGGATTTCTAAATTGATGATAACTGGAACCTTAGCCAGGTCAACCATCAACCCTTTCTAAAAGACAACGTGTCCTAACAAGATATTGAAAGGTACACAGAATATGAAATTCTTAATGTTCAGGGAAATTTTATGCTTTATACAGGCATCCAGCATCATGCGCAGGTTTGACAAGTGCTTTTTTACCAATCCAAGCACTATCTGATTGTTAAAGTATACCTCCAAAAACTTGTGAATGAATTCCTTGAACAATCCTACCACCACCCGTGAAAAGATGGTAAGGGAATTTTTGAGCCCAAAGGGCATGACAGTGTACTGGAAGGATCCCCATTCTATTGTGAAGGAAGTTTTGTTGTGATCTTCAGATGCTATTATGATCTGATGGTAGCCCGAAAACCCATCAGTGAATGCGTATGCTTCCTGACCTTGCACACCGTCAATAATTTCATCGAAGAATGGTGTAGGGAAGGGATCATGTACGCAAGCATCATTCAATTTGCGTAGGTCTATGCAGATTCCTATTTCCCATTTACTCTTCTTTTCTTGGACCACCATAGGGCTTACCCAATCTGACTATTCTACTAGTTCAATGATACCTGCAGCTATCATTTTATCGATTCATTCTCTGACTTTTTTCTTATATTTGCGGTTCAATTGGTAAGGTCACTGCTTAGTAGGATGCGCATCTGGTTTTAAGGTGATTTGCATGACACCCAGGTCCCCTACAATACCTTTGAGCTCTAAAATTTTTGTGGGAAACAGATCCTGATATTCAATGAGAAGTTCCATGATTTTTCCAATGGTATCATCATCCCAGTAATCCCCAATTTTAGCCATCTTGGGTTGTTCTTCCGTTCCAATGTTGACTTCCCTTAATTTGAGAGTCTTAGTCACATCTATTGCTTGCAATTGGGGGTCCAGAAACTGTGCGTTCGCCCTCGGACTCCGAGATAGTTATATTTCACAGGTCCTTGTCACACTCCTCCACTGATAGATTCCGGTAGTTGGAAATATCCTTCATCTGTGCATCCCAATCTCGTTCCCCATACTCTATGTAAGGGAATGATTCATCAAGTACTAGAGAATCTATGTCCTACAAGGCTTCGTCTAATTTCTCAGTTCCACCTATCAACCCGGACGTCCCCAAAAAATCTTCCCTCATGGTGTCCCAGTGGCGAGTGCACTGATGTAGCTCTGCATATAAATATCACGTGGTGGGGATTCGTCCCAAGGTGAGGATAAACATGTGCACCCATTTGTCACAAGTCCTTTTGCACCATACTTCCACCCATACATGCAAGTGCTTGTGTGGGTCTCTGCAGCTAAGGAAAATCTCCATGGGTAGATCGACCGGGGGTTCGAATCATAGGATCATCATTAGGAAACATTCCTCCCAATCATAGAAAGTCCCCTTATGAGTTTCCCACCATCGTGTAGGGGTTGCATGCATAGCTAGTTTAAGTGCCCACATTCTCCATTTCCTTGGGAATTCTGCTTTCAATTCTCTAAGAAAATCCCTTACACTATCGAAATCATCAAAATAGGGAAACTTTCCTACCTCTGAGGAGATACACCAGAAGCTCTTTGTGATCTTAAGGCATCGTAGTGCAGATATGTCATGCAACCGGTTCTGCCAATTTTCTATCTCCCCGTCTGAGTCAAAGAGACAATCGCTATCCTTCTTCTAGCAAAGCATGCTATCAGCCGTAGGGTTAATCAAATCCTCGTCCCGATCAATCAATTTGTAAATATGATCAATGTCATCCTCTTCGCGCACTGGTTTTTTATACTGCTCACCCTCCACCAGGTCTAAAGTGACTATTATCGCATACCCTCATTCTCAAAACCCATGTTTCTTTTCTTGAAGTTGATAATACCTCCCATGTCTATAATCGAGTCTAGTCCTAAGAGCGCAGGGTAAGGTTTTGCATCCTCTACAATTTGAGTCATCTCACAATATGCATATACCTTAACCTCGGAGATATCTACCATAATCTTTGATAACCTTCATAATGGTATGATTTTCTATTGGTTATCCATGCACAGCTGTATATTAGACCATTCCAACTTGGGTTATCCCATCCTCTACCAGGTTTGTTTGGGTATGGAATTTTCATCGAATCCTAAATCCAAGATGACCTGATCATTTTCAGAATCACCAATCTGCACAGTTAGCCGCATTTCCTTACCAGTACATTTCTTATGCCTATAATTTTTTTGGACATCTTTAAATTCCATTGGAGGGTCAACCTTTTCTGCATAGCTTTCTATCAATGCTTGAAGGTTCTCCACATCCTTCAAGATACGTAGCAACTTCGTACATGCCTGCAGGAACGACATAACTTCTTCGTCCACTTTGAGAGTCATTGGGGCTTTTGAGGTAGAGGCCTCATTTTTTGAAAACTCCTTTCTAGCCTCAAGGAAATTTTTTTTCTCCTTCTGTAGGTCCCAAATTTCCTTTTTGTCAGCGGCTTTTCTGAGAAGGGGTTCGGCTACAACTCTTCCCTCAGCTCCTCCAGTGGCCATGCCACTATGTGTAATTACGTTAATAATGGGTCCCTCATCATGTGGTTCTACCGTAACCCTTTATACATTCTGAATCAGTGTTTTTTGTTTTTCCTGCATCTTTGTTATTAGTATAGGACAGTCTTCGATCACATGATTCAACTCCTTGCAATATCTGCAATATTGGTGTGCAAGGTTTGAATAGTCTCTTTTGAAGTGTCCCACATCCCCACAATTATAGAAAGTTAATTTTCCTCTTCCCTGACCTGAGCTTCCACCTCTGCCTCTCTCTAGGCCTCTTGTAGGGGATCCACCTCATCTAGAGGGAGAAAATGGTGATGAAGGGTCAGCTTGCACCCTAAACAGTTTTCCTCTGTCTATCATTAAATCATACATCTGGTAGTTCTACTCATCATGTCCTACAGATGAGAAGAATCTACACCATTATTTCTTCAATTCTAGGACATGGGCACCAAGTCGAGGCAGTGGTTGGTACCATGCAATCCAACTACCAGGAATTTGATGCACCATAACGTGGGGGTGCTTGGTCCCGCAACCTCTTTGGCACGCAATGGGTTAGGCCCCCTAGCCTGCATGTAGTCTAAGAGTAGAGGGCACTGATCCTTGGTGTGGCACGACACCCTACACCTTATGCATCAAATGTCTAGGCTGGCTTCTTTTTCCCACTCCTTTCGAAAATTTTCTATTTCCACGTGCATTTCCTCCAACTGGCCCTAGATCTGCTGCACCCCAAACTGGGTATCGTCCCTTGGCGCAGCTTCTATCTTCATGGCAACTTCCAAGGTTTTATTTTGCACATCAATCATCTGATAACCCATAGGCCCGCACAAGTGTGGTAATAGCATGGAAATGAACCATTCCTTGTGTTTTATATCCTCATACTTAAATTTTTTATCCCTAATAACTTTCTTCAGTCAATGATCAGCCTCCCATATAGACTTTGTAGGTCCATGTTTAAAATTGTTCAAGTCAATCACAAGTTGAGCATAGGAATTAGGGTTTCAAATTTTTTTTTTTTAAGGCATCCTTAATTTCCTCTATTGATGGATCTGCATGCTGGCCAACATAACCCATGAACCAATCCAATGCCCTTCCTTCAAAGGCTAGGGATAGCTAAGCCCTTTTTATAGCATCTCTAGCAACATTTTGCGCAGTCCATACTGATTCCTCCATGAACCAAAATCGATCAATGCTATCATCCCCCACTCCCTTAAAGGTGGGTAGCTTCATGTGTGTGGCCATATCATCTTCCAGTGGTGGCAGAGGGGTAGGATATTTCTTTCCCTTACACTGGTTTGATGGTGGTGTAATCGAGGGACAAGTTTCTATGTGCGTAGGTGGCTCGCTTAAGGGAATATAGATGGATTTGTCCCCTTCTCGATTGAATCTATAGTATTTACCACTTTGTGTCATACTTTCGCTCTGATTGGAGGTCATTCACTTAGTGTGGTTGCATAGAATACCCTTTTCACATAATAACATCTTAATAAGTAGCGATAAAGTTTGCAAGAACTTACCTCAGAATCCCCTGAAGAACCTTTTCTCAGCTTTAGAATAAGATACGAATTGATCAACTGCGAATTCCATTACAAATACTCCTACCACACTATCCACCTAGTGATTTACAGTCCGAGTGATTTTGTTATTAGACTTCTCAAACTGTTGGATTTATTCAGGAATCCACTATATAACCTGATCATCTTTCCAACAAGTCTGGAACTCTACTAACCTTGCTAGCCACTCCTGTAGTTCACGCGCGAAAGTTACAAAGAATATTTCATATACCTATGTAAAGATATAGTTGTTCTTCCACTTTTCAACAGTGATATTTGTGCTGTGATTCTCTTTTATGGAAACTTCCTAAATCTATTTTTCGAACCAATATTCAAGCTCAAGTTTCTTAGGCTGCCAATGACCTCATGACATTAACCAATATTTCTCTCAAAATGCTCCCGGTCCCAACAACAAACCTTTTGTTGGCTTGAGGGGTCCTGACCGAGGTTCAGATTGAAGGTTTGCTAAGAAACCCCTATACTAATGGACCTTTCAGCAATGACCTACTTGCACAGATGAAGGTATCACGCGTAGTAGTATGGGAGGGTGCTGGAACCAGGTTTCTGCACCATGAGAGAAAGAGAGTTAATTGAGGCATCCCTATTAAGATCTATCATACTTCTACATAAGAAGTCTTATCGCAGAGCCGATAACAATATAATTTGCAGATTAAAAAGCTCATAAACCCATATATAGCATGTAAACATAAATAAAACAACTATTATTAATAAAATGTCAGTAATACCTTTACATCCACGTGCACATCAATAGTTTTCAACATATAAAATCACCGTAATAACACAAAAACAACTAGTTATTATAACAAAGTAATACTTCGGCAGATTTCTTATTCATTAACATTCAAAACCCACTTACAGACCTTATTCCCAACCTACGCACATAGCTAGTGGGGTCCGCAAATAGCAGGATTGAGGATCTCCATGCACAGAGCCAAGAGGAGTCTGTTGGAAATATTGTCATTGATGGAAATGGAGACAGTGAAGATAGAGACAGATAAATAAGGTAGCAGATGAAAAGATAGGCAAAGAACAACAGCAAGTAATATGTACATCGAAGGCAGAGGTAGAGGTCGAGCAGCAGTAGCAGCTAAGGCAGAGGTAGAGGCAACAAAAATAGAGGAGAGTTGTTATCAGAGGCAGAGGCAGAGATAGAGCCATTATCACAGTAGTAGAGGCAGAGGTCTAGCGACAGAAGCCGCGAAGGCAGAGGCAGAGGAAAATCTTTTATTCTGAGAATCACTACCCAACTAGTAGAAACACTAAATATAAATTTCGGAAACCGTAACCCAGGCGGAAGGATATATATAAATAAATTCCGAGAATCGCTTAACCCGCTGGAGGATAATCCAAATATGAAACATAAAACTTACATATATATGCAGCGCATTACATATTTCACAAAGAATCAAAGTATCATAAGGTGGTACCCTTTCCCAATCGCATCGGAAAAAAACTATGCAGCGGAATATGTAAACAACAGAAAATTGTGATTGCGATTGAAAGCCTGGACCCGATGGGAATAAAAACTACAATACATATATCAGTTTCATATTATTGAGCCTGAATTTAAAATAATCAAAGGTCCAAAGCATATTTATTAAGTTATATGGAGCGCATAATTAAAAATTTTATATGGCGGGACACTTTCCCAATCGCATCGGAGAAAGCAGCGGAACATATTAACAAATATTTGCGATTGTGATGAAACCTGGACCCGATGGGTTTATAAAACATAATTGATATGTGTCAGAACATGCGACTAAGAGTTGTGATTGCGATCAATCGCAATCGAAAGCAATATATGAATCGCATCGGAAAGAAGCAGAACATCGGAGCACTATGTTAAAATATTGCGATTGCGATTGAAGCCCAGACCTTGTGGGTCTATAAATTATGATCTAACAGGTTTGAGTTCTAGTTCTAATCGCATCGGCACATTTAAATGAACAGTGACCAATCGCAATCGGAGTTAAAGCAGGGCATCGGAACATGCAAATGGAATTTGCGATTGCGATTAATCACATCGCATTAGAGTAATCACAATCGGAGCTTCAGAATATTGGAATGTTGGTACACGCAAATGGAAATTGTGATTGCGATCAATCGCAAGTGGAAGAAGTCGAGAAGTAGTTTATAGCATCAGAAAGCATGGAAAATGGGCCCAGATATATGATAGTCTATTTATTAAATGGAATCGACCCCTTATACTAATGTTTATAACGCTTGACTCGGAAAATAGAGCGGAAGGTTTATACAGTTGTGGGGCCCAAATTTTTCAGAGTTGTTCATTAATACAAATTCCAGGGTTTATTAAGAAGGCTATAAAGGGTTTAATTGTTGATGGTTCATGATACATATTGTGACTACTATGTTATTAAAAAGGTGTTATAAAATGCCGAGAGTTGTTTTATGTAACGGATGTGATTTTATTTAAATATGTCGCATGGTCTGTGGATCCACAGGCCTCGGCTTAAGGTGGAGGGTGATTGCTAATATAAAACGATTGTTGTGGTGTATGTATGTTCTGCTTGCGGAACTCACCACATCAACAAGACACTTGCTGTGTGTAAAGCGTTGGAGTTTTCCTAGAGTTAAAGTAAAGTTACATACATACAGGAGTTACGCAATAGCTATAAATAGAAAAGCATACAGAGGAGAAAAAGGGAGAAGCACAATCAAAGAAAATACAAATGCGTAGAGATCCAAAAGGCTGAATGAGTGAGCTGGAGTTGTCATTGTAATTAAATGTAATATTTTAATTGGTTCATATTGTTTGTGATGCAAAGGCAAGTGTCCAAAAGAAAAATATAAATCCCACTGTAAATTTGTACATATTGTTATAATTTTAAAAATGAGTTGGAAAAAGGAATGAGAAGATAGAAGCCAAAGAGTCAGGACTGTTCACTCCAAATTCTATATGAAATACAAACAGTCATGTGAGGAACTCTATATATAATACCAACTGGATATGCATAAGAGAGGTTAGAGGGAGTAAATATAGAGAAGGCAGAGTATAGAAGAGACGGACAGAGAAGATTAAAAAAAGAAAAGAAGAAAGAGAAGCTACAAAACAAAGTTGATATCTGAGGTAAATCAACAAACATTCAGTTTGATAAATTGAGGAAGTTGGAGCTTCCCTATCAAGTTGCATCTTGATAGCTGTCAGTTGTAGCTAACTGAGGTTGGAGCCTCATGTAGGTTGGTGCCTGCAGAAAATTGAAGGGATTTGGTGCTTCCTTGCAAGTTGTAGCTTGCAGAATTGAGGATTGGAGCCTCCTGTAGGTTGGTGCCTATAGAAAAACAGTGGTGAGAGGGATTTGGAGCTTTCATTTGCATCACATCAATAATAAGACGTGGTTTTCTCCCTTTATGGGTTTCCACTTATATCTGGTGTCTCTGTGCATGATGTTTATTTTTTGATCTAATTTATATCTTCTGCTTAATACCTGCTGCTCTCATATTAAGTCTACTGTTATATTATATTAACACTTGTTGCTCACATTCTAAGATTACTCACATATTAAGTTGTACATGAAATGAAGGTGTAAATAAGTTTTAATGAAAAGTTTTAAAATTCCATGAATGTGTTAAACTGATTCACCCCTCCCCGGCTCAGTTTAACTAAGGGTTGAACAATTGGTATCAGAGCGGGTTCCTTTGTACCAGTCTAACAACTGAAAGGAGATCCTAGGTTCCCAATATGGCTAGTAAAGAAGGATGCTCAACCAATAAAGCCCTTTTTTTCACTGGTGAAAATTATGCTTTCTGGAAAATCAGAATAAGGACATACATAATGTCTCTAGGAATATAAGTTGGGGCTGCTGTGGAATTAGGATATGCCCCAAAGGCAACTGACACAGAGAAAGAGAAAAAAAAGACTTTGTGGCTAATGCAAGAGCCATGAATGCCATCTTAAATGGATTGCGTGAAGCAGATTTTATTAAATTAATGCACAAAGACACCGCCAAAGAAATGTGGGATACTCTGGAGAACATCCATGAGGGGGACAAGAAAGTAAAGGCTACCAAACTTCAAGTTTATAGAGCCCGGTTTGAGAACTGAAAAATGAATGATGATGAAGACATTGCCAGTTTCTTCTTAAAAGCTGCAGAAATTGTTAGCAATATGAAAGCTCTTGGAGAAACCATGTTAGAAAGTATAATTGTGCAAAAAATTCTAAGATCTCTTCCATCCAGGTTTAATCCCAAGGTGTCTGCAATAGAAGAAACAACTAATTGGGAGACCTTGACCATGAACCAGCTACTTGGAAATCTAAGAGCTTATGAGATGAGACTCCCACAGAAGAAGCCAAGTACAAGGGAGGCAGCCTTTAAAATAGAAAAGAAGAAAGAAGAAGAGGGAGACATATGCTCTTGCTCAGATGAAGAAGAGGCAAAATTTGTCAAGAAATTGGATAGAGGCTCAAGTAAATACAAAGGTAAACTTCCTTTCAACTTATTTAACTGTGGAAGAGTTGGACACTATGCTGCTAAGTGTACTCATAAGAAAGTAAGGAATCAGGCTCAAGAGTTAGAGAAAAATAAATCAAGGAACTGGCAGAAGGGAAAGAAGTTCAGTAGAAAATCCTTCTATGCTCAACAAGGCAGCAGTACATCTAAAGATTCAGATGAACCCTCAAGTGAAGAAGGAACCTCTGAATTCTTATTGATGGCCATAGAAGAACTTGAAGGACTCCTGCTAGAAGATGAAGAAGAAGAAGGGGAATTCGACGTTGAGGGGTAGATAAGAAGTGCTCTAGAGGTGATTGATAGACTCAAAATGAAGTGCAGAAAAAAAAGGACATTCTTCTCAAGTATGTAAGAGAAGAACAAAACTTAGAAGTCCTCATGCAGCTAAAGGTAGAGCTTGAAGAAGCCAAGAAGATAGAAGACATGTTACTTCAACAAATCAAGGATAAAACCCGAGAACAAGAGAAGCTGGAAGAAGAAGTAGTATGTCTGAAGAAGAAAATAGAAAATGCTCAAAGGAAAGTGGTTATAAACTCTTCTCAAACAACAAGCTCTAGTAATTTGAATGAAATTCTGGTTGCTCAAAGATCCCCTATGATAAAAACTGGAATAGGTTATGAAGGAGAATCAAGTAAAGGCAAAGAAAAGGTTGATAGAGAGATTATTTTTGTAAAAGAAAATAAGAATGATGAATCAGCTCAAACAATTCCTACAAAAGAAGAAACTTGTAATAAGGAAGACAGAGATCAGAAGAAACCACTAATAGCAAAGAATATAATAAATACTAAGAGCCCTGAGTATGTAAAATTTGGAAACCATCAAAGGAGATTCTTCCCTCCAATGAAGAATGCCACCTGTTATGTATGCCACAAGCTGGGACACATTGCTGCATATTCCATGCAAGGAGAAGTAATTCAAACCAGCAAAAGATGCAAACATTGAAGAAACTGCCCCAAGCAAACAAATGGAAGATACAACCTTACATCAGGTATGCAAATAGTTTCTATGGTTACTATTTTTATTGTAAGGAATTTTGCCATAAAATCATTGAGTGTAGAAAGTATGGACAAATATTGATGTTTAACATCTCAAGAAGGTTTATGAATTAAAGAAATTTTGTTCATACTCATAATTCTACAAAAATTATGATCAAATGTTGTGTATGCAATCAAATTGGACATATACCTTCCAAATTTCCTCTAAGAAGATGTAGTTCATCACCACACAAAAGATACCAAAAAAAAGGGTGCCTCGAGTGGATAAAGAAGGTGAATAAGTGTGACCTGGCTCTAACTACTCAAGATCTGAAAAGCCAATGGTATTTGGACATTGGCTTCTCTAAACACATGAGAGGAGACAAAAGTAAGTTTATAACTCTTGATAAAAAGAAATCTGGCAATGTTACTTTTGGCAATGATAAGTCAGGAAAGATCAAAGGAAAAGGCTCAGTCAGCATAGAAAATGGCAGAGGAAAGGCCCAAGATGTACTATTTGTAGATGGTCTGAAAGAAAATTTACTAAGTGTCAGTCAGATATGTGACAAATGCTGTGAAGTTCTTTTTAGAGCACAAGATTGTGAATTCAGATCAAGCACCACAGGTAAGACTCTGCTCAAAGGAGCTCGAACAGAAAGTAATGTTTACATTGTGAAAGAGGAAGATGAAGCATGTCATCTTAGCAAACTAGAAGAGTCATGGTTACGGCATAAAAGGTTGGGACATCTCAGCTTCGATCACATCATCAGACTAAGTAAGAAGAAAGCTGTCAGAGACATGCCAGAAATAATGGGACCTTCTAATACCATATGCAAATCATGTCAATTAGGCAAACAGACTCGCACGTCCTTCAAGGAAAAAGAGGAGTTATCAACAAGAAGACCACTCCAGCTTGTGCACATGGATTTGTGTTGACCTGCAAGAACTAAAACACCAAGTGGAGAATCCTACTTCATGCTGATAATAGATGATTTCTCCAAAATGACATGGGTTTCTTTTCTCAAGAATAAATCGGAAGCTATGGACAAATTCAAAATATTTAAAGCATTAGCAGAAAATCAGATAGGATGCAAGCTAAAATAGATCAGATCAGACAGAGGAGGTGAATTCACTGATTATGACTTTGCAGACCTACACAATGAACATGGATGGCATAAAACAACAATTTACTATTGCAGGGACACCTCAGCAGAATGGAGTAGTAGAGAAACAAAACAGATCTTTTCAACAAATTGCCAGAGCCATGATGCAAGAAAATAATATTCCTCAAACCTTCTGGGCAGAAGCGGTACATACAACAGTGCATATCCTTAATAAAGCTTACTTAAGGCCAAGCAGTGACAAGACTCCCTATGAACTATGGCATGGAAAGCCAACTTCAATCAAACATTTCAGAATCTTTGGAATTAAGTGTTACATAAAGAATAGTGATGAAAATATTGGAAAATTTGATGCAAGAGCAGATGAAGGGATATTTATAGGATATGCATACAAAATTAAAGGGTACAGGTGCTACAACAAGACTCTTCGGAAAATAGTAGAAAGCATTGATGTGAGATTTGATGAAGAACTTCCAAACAATACAAGAGATACTAACTGCTGCAATCCGTCAGACAACCATGAAGAAGAAAACCAAGATGATGAGGAAACAACCAAGACAACAGAAGATACTGAGCTAAGTTCTAAAGCTCCCTCAAGATATACTCAGAAGAACCATCCTAAAGATCAGATCATTGGAGACAAGAGAGTAGGGGTCCAAACAAGAAGGCAGCTAACAGAACAAACTGAAGAGGTCCCATTATTTCTGCCACAAATTGAGCCAAAGAGATTTGAAGAAGCCAACAAGGAAAAGTCTTGGGTAAAAGCTATGAATGAAGAATTGTACCAAATTGAGAAAAACAATACCTGGGAATTAGTTCCTAGACCCACTGAGAAGAATGTCATAGGCTCAAAATGGGTATTCAAAAATAAAATGAATGAGCAAGGACAAGTAATCAAGAATAAATCTAGGCTGGTCTACAAAGGATACTCACAAATTGAAGGACTTGATTACGATGAAACATTTGCCCCTGTAGCTAGAATGGAATCTATCAGAATGTTCCTGGCATTTGCATGCTACCAAGACTTCAAGGTATATCAAATGGATGTAAAATTTGCTTTTCTTAATGGAGATCTAGAAGAAGAAGTCTACATGGAACAACCAGAAGGCTTCTCATTGACAAACAAAGAAGACTATGTAAGCAGATCAAGAAGGCTCTATATGGACTCTAAACAGTCTTCGTGCTTTGGTACTCAAGACTCGGATAAATATTTGCAAAAACAAGGCTTTGGACTGCATTACAGCCCATGAAAATGAACTTTTGATTGTTGTAGTATATGTTGATGACATTATGTTTGGAAGCAACAGAGAAGAACTAGAAAAAGGGTTTGTTGATGAGATGAAAACATATTTTGAGATGTCTATGATTGGAGAGCTTAGTTTCTACTTAGGACTTCAAATTCAGCAAAAGAACACAGGTACATTCATATCACAGGAAAAATACTTGAAAGAAATGTTGAAAAAGTTAAAAATGGAGGACTGCAAACCTGTGTCAACTCCCATGATCACGGGATGCAAGCTGTGTGCTGATGATGGATCTGCTGATATAGATAAAAAACTCTACAGATCCATGATAGGAAGTCTGTTGTATCTGACTGCATCAACACTGCATAATGCTAGCAAAAGAGGGAATAGTGGCTAGATATCAAGCAGCACCTAAACAAAACCATCTTCTAGCAGTAAAAATAATATTCAGATATCTACAAGGAACAACACAGTATGGACTTTGGTATCCTAAAGGCAAAAGCTTCACCTTGACAGCATACACAGATGCAGATTGGGCCAGTTGTGTGGATGACAGGAAAAGCACAAGTGGAGGTGCTTTCTATCTAAGAGAAAGTCTGGTGGCATGGTTAAGCAGGAAACAAACATCTATCTCTCTGTCTACAATAGAAGAAGAATATATAGCAGCAACAGCATGTTGTACAAAAGTCATGTGGATGAAGCAAACCCTCCAAGACATGAAGGTAAGCATTGATGAACCTATCTCAATCAAATGTGATAATACAAGTGCTATAAGTATATCTAAAAATCCTTTGCTTCACTCAAAAACTAAACATATCCCAATCAAGTATCATTTTATCCGAGAACAAGTGGCTCAGAAGATAGTAAAACTAGAGTATGTACCAACAAAAGAACAGACAACAGATATATTTACTAAACCGCTTTCCAGAGAACCATTTGAATATTTGAGAGATAGATTAGGGGCAGTATCTGTAGATGCTACTCTCTAATATAAAGAGAAAGAATAGTTTCAGGGGGATAACAGAAATGATGATATCATTCTCAGGGGGAGATCAACCAGCAAGGGAAGCATGAAAATAGGTCCTCATGATCAAAAGGATTATGGCAAGAATACATTCAACATAAAAGAATCAATAAAAGGGCGAAAGGATTAGTGGTGCAGCGGAAGAGTGGTGAACCTGACGTGAAGCATAAGCAGTAGCGTACAAAGTCAGAAAACTTCAAAGAAAGCAAATGCATGAAATATTGGAAAAGGATAAAATCATAGCATCAAAGAAGAGAAGCTACACTAAGAATTCAAACCCCTTTTGATTGATGTCAAAGGGGGAGGAAGAGCAAGTAGCAGGAGGAAGAGCAGGCAAATAGAGAAAGTAAACAGAGAAAGTGTATTGCCACAAAGCAAGTGTATTGCCATCAATGTCAAAGGGGGAGACTGTTGGAAATATTGTCATTGATGGAAATGGAGATAGCAAAGACAGAGACAGATAAAGAAGGCAGCAGAGTCAAATATAGGCAAAGAACAGAAGAAGGTAATATGTACAGTGAAGGTAGAGGCAGAGGTCGAGTAGCAGTAGCAGCTAAGGCAGAGGCGGAGGCAGCGAAAATAAAGGAGAGTCATTATCAGAGGCAGAGGCAGAGACATAGCCATTATCATAGAAGTAGAGGCAGAGGTCTAGCGACAGAAGCCGCGAAGGCAGAAGCAGAGGAAGAGATGTTATTCCAAGAATCACTACCCAGCTAGTAGAAACACTAAATATCAATTCTGAGAACCGTAACCCAGGCGGAAGGATATATATAAATAAATTCCAAGAATCACTTAACCCGCTGGAGGATACTCCAAATATGAAACATAAAACTTACATATATATGCAGCGCATTACATATTTCACAAAGAATCAAATTATCATAAGGTGGGACCATTTCCCAATCGCATCGGAGAAAAATTGTGCAGCGGAATATGTAAAAACTAGAAAATTGCGATTGCGATTGAAAGACCGGACCCGATGGGAATACAAACTAAAATACATATATAAGTTTCATATTATTGAGCCCAAATTTAAAAGAATCAAAGGTCCAAAGCATATTTATTAAGTTATATGGAGCGCATAATACAAATTTTTATATGGCAAGACCCTTTCCCAATCGCATCGGAGAAAGCAGCGGAACATGTTAACAAATATTTGCGATTGCGATGAAACCTAGACCCGATGGGTTTATAAAACATAATTGATATGTGTCGGAACATGCAACTAAGAGTTTCGATTGCGATCAATCACAATCGGAAGCAATACATGAATCGCATCGGAAAGAAGCAGAACGTCGGAGCACTATGTTAAAAGATTGCGACTGCAATTGAAGCCCGGACTCGATGGGTCTATAAATTATGATCTAAAAGGTTTGAGTTCCAGTTCTAATCGCATCGGCACATTTAAATGAACAGTGACCAATCGCAATCAGAGTTAAAGCGGGGCATCGGAACATGCAAATGGAATTTGTGATTGCGATTAATCGCATCGCATCAGAGTAATCGCAATCGGAGCTTCAGAATATTGGAATGTTGGTACATTCAAATGGAAATTGCGATTGCGATCAATCGCAATCGGAAGAAGTTGAAAAGTAGTGTATAGCATCAAAAAGCATGGTAAATGGGCCCAGATATATGATAGTCTATTGATTAAATGGAATCGACCCCTTATATTAATGTTTATAACGC
Organism: Pinus albicaulis; assembly: GCA_034641835.2. Lineage (NCBI taxonomy): Eukaryota > Viridiplantae > Streptophyta > Pinopsida > Pinales > Pinaceae > Pinus > Pinus albicaulis. The sequence continues at coordinate 612,652,189 of CM076583.1, forward strand.
TTGACTTGGAAAATAGAGCAGAAGGTTTATACAGATGTGGGGCCCAAATTTTTCAGAGTTGCTCATTAATATAAATTCCAAGGTTTATTAAGAAGGCTATAAAGGGTTTTATTTTTTATGGTTCAAGATAAATATTGTGAGTACTGTGTTATTAAAAAGGTGTTATAAAACGCCGAGAGTTGTTTTATGTAACGAGTGTGATTGTATTGAAATATGCCGTGTGGTCTGTGGATCCACGGGCCTTGGCTTAAGGTGGAGGGTGATTGTTAATATAAAACGATTGCTGTGGTGTATGTATGTTCCGCTTGTGGAACTCACCACATTAGCAAGACACTTGCTGTGTGTAGAGCATTGGAATTTGCCTAGATTTAAAGTGCAGTTACATACATACAGGAGTTACGCAACAGCTATAAATAGAAAATCATACAGAGGAGAAAAAGGAACAAACACAGTCAAAGAAAAGAGAAATGAGTAGAGATCCAAAAGGCTGAATGAGTGAGTTGGAGTTCTCATTGTAATTAAATGTAATATTTTAATTGGTTCATATTGTTTGTGATGCAAAGGCAAGTGTCCAAAAGAAAAAGAAAAATCCCACTGTAAATTTGTACATATTGTTATAATTTTAAAAATGAGTTGGAAAAAGGAATTAGAAGATAGAAGCCAAAGAGTCAGGATTGTTCACTCCAAATTCTCTGTGAAATACGAACATTCATGTGAGGAACTCTATATGTAATACCAACTGGATATGCATAAGAGAGGTTAGAGAGAGTAAATATAGAGAAGGGAGAGTATAGAAGAGACATGAAGAGAAGATTAAGAAAAGAAAATCAGAAAGAGAAGCTACAAAACAGAGCGGATATCTGAGGTAAATCAACAAACATTCAGTTTGATAAATTGAGGAAGTTGGAGATTCTGTAGCTGTCAGTTGTAGCTAACTGAGGTTGGAGCCTCCTGTAGGTTGGTGCCTGCAGAAAATTGAAGGGAGTTGGTGCTTCCTTGCAAGTTGTAGCTTGCAGAATTGAGGATTGGAGCCTCCTGTAGGTTGGTGCTTGTAGAAAAACAGTGGTGAGAGGGAGTTGGAGCTTGCCTTTGCATCACAACAATGATAAGACATGGCTTTCTCCCTTTATGGGTTTCCACTTATATCTGGTGTCTTTGTGCATGATGTTTATGTGTTGATATGATTTATATCTTCTGCTTAATACCTGCTACTCTCATATTAAGTCTACTGTTATATTATATTAACACTTGCTGCTCACATTCTAAGATTACTCACATATTAAGTTGGACATGAAATGAAGGTGTAAATAAGTTTTATTGAAAAGTTTTGAAAGTCCATGAATGTGTTAAACTAATTCACCCCCCCCCCCCATCTCAGTTTAACTAAGGGTTCAATAGATTCCTTACCCAATACAACCCAAAACAGATCTCAACAGTTCGCAGCTAGCATGAATCGTACTTATTCTCTCTCTAGACTCAGTCTATCCATCTATTTATATCATCATAGCCTACAATATCCTATTGTCTTCAAACCGTGGTTTTCGGACTCTTGGTCTACCCTTTGACCCATTACAATTCATTGGGGGCTTTGATCCACAACAAATCCCCTGCGCTAGACTAATTATTACAAAATTTATATCAAAACTTCTACTAGGGGACCCTGTTCCAACACTGAGCTGGAAATTGTGTTGGTCTAGGAGGTGGTTGGTTAGTAGGTAGCTAAAGCTATTGAGGTTGAGTTAGCATTGGTTGATTTTGGGGTGGAAATGACATTAGCTGATGTTGTTGGAATTGTTGGTATTTTTGAAATGGTTGTGGAGGGTATGGTTGTTGATACTGATATTGTTGAGGATACATATGCTAAGGCAACTGGGTTCCATAACCATATCCCCTCCAACCTCGTGCAGGTTGATTTTGATGTTGTTGTGGTGGTAATGCTTTCCATGGAATTGGTGTATTTCATGAATTTTGAGGATATTTAAAATTATGGGGGTTTTGTTGAGGGAAGTGTTGAGGCATCCTTGGTTTCCAATGTCTCCTTGGTGCCATATAGTAGAGAGGATCTACTCTTTTCACTTCCTCTCCTTGAAATTATTTTAATTTGGGACAATTTTCTATTGCATGATTTTCTGTGCACAGTCCACACACTTGTATAGCTTGCAAAGGACATTCCCTGAGTGGATGTTTCTTCCTACACTTTGGATAGAAAATTTCTAACATTTCATCTTATTCTTCCTTCTTCTTCTTAGCTTTTAAGACATCTACTTGTGTTCCCAAAGTTCTCAAGAGATCTATTTTGAAATTTTCTATTAAAATTCCTATCTCTGCTTTTGTTACTACACTTGTTGTAGATTTGGAAGCTCTTGATGAAATATCTCTCTTTCCACTATTTGCTATTCCCCTACAGTATTTCTGACAAATTTTACCAATTTCTTCAAATGGTAAATTGGAGATATCTCCTTTTCCCATCACATTAAGGATGTCTAAATATTCATCTCAGATACCCTTAAGAAATAAAGTAATCTCTCCAAATATTCTTCCAAACTTTCGTCTTCTTTTTCTATCATTCTAAAAATGCCTTCTTTTGGGTCTGTAGCCCTAAAATAAGCTGGATACTTTTTAAGAAAAAAATTCTTCATTTCATCCCAAGAAGCAATTGTATGTTCTCCTAAACCCATAAGACATTTCAAGGATTTTTCTTTCAGAGTATCAGGAAAAAATCGAAGCTTGTGTGTATCATCCGTATATCCATAAGTTCTACACAAGATATCAAACTTGGACATGAATGCATGAGGATATTTTGTTGACATTCCATATAAATTAGGCAATACAGAAGGTGGAATATTTTTCATTTTTATCTCTTCTCCTAATATTTCTCTTGAATCTAAGATTGGAAAGCCAAAAGTAGTTTTTTTATCATTGTTATTTTCTTGCTCCTTTTCTTATGTTCTTCTATTTTGATTTTCTCTTCTTGCTTCTTATTCTATACTTCTAAGTGCTTGTTCTCTTCTATATTCCTCTGCCTTATGGTCTTCCTCATTCTTTCTTTCCTCCTCTCGTTTTCTTCTCCATTCCCTGTGTTGTCTTTCATATTCAAGCGTTTTTTTATGAGTCATGTTTAGCCTATTCGATCCTTCTCCTTCTTCACCCATTTGTTTTTCAGAGATATGTAGTGTTTCAATATGAGGTTGATTTTTTATTTCTTCCACTACTTTTATTTGTTAAAGGATAGGTTTCTCTAGTTGTTCAACAATTGGTTTTCATGTATCTTTTTGTTTCCTTAAGGAAGGAGGTTCTTTAGGTGATTGTTTTATTTTTACCTCCAAGGCTAACAGGATTTTCTTTCAACTAAAGTTAATATTTGTCCTCATCTCTGTTTTCACTCTAACTCTTCTATATTAGGTCTTCCAGTAACTTGTTTTGTTAGTCCTGTGGATGAAGGAGCTATTAGGGGGTTTTGTTTCACAAATCTACCCTTCTGATCTCTATCTCTAGGCATAAGAAAACATAACTTAAAAGAAAAACTATGTTTTTGTTGTTTTTGATAATTTTATATATTTTTATCTTTTTATCTTCCTGATTAACCATTTTGAAATAGGCTTCCCTCACAAGGGTGCCAAAATCTTGGGTTGTTTAATGGGTAAACAAGCACAACTATTTATTATCAAACCATACTAGTAGAACTTAGAAGCATCCCCAAAGTATATGGGTTTCAATTATGATCAAGTTAGAAGATGATTTATCAATGATTTAAGGAAATTCATATTACAAATATAAATCTAACTTAAATAATTTATAAACTCAAGTATGCAATCAGCAGTAGAGGAATCTCCTAAGTAAAGAGATTTGTTTGTCCTTATCTCAGAAGATTAATTCATGAATTAGAAATCAAAACCACTAATTGAGCAATAGATTAAGATGCATGAAATAATAATTGAAGAGGCCCTTAACTGAAGAGATCCTGGTTGTCCTTCATCACAGATTCATTCATCAATAATTCTATTGTTAGAAAATATGAATTCATATAAACATTAAAAAGCATGAAAAGATGAATTCTAGCTTAAGATATTAATTAGATAGAAAGAATGTTTAACTTAAACATTTTATTTCCCTTTCATATGCAGAATAATAATGATAATTAGATTCATCAATATTGATAAAACATCATCATAAATAGGTGTGGGGGCCCTTCACCCTTGCCTCACACACTGAAAGTGATTTCAGCCACTTAAAATGCATTCAATCAATCAACATATAACAGAAGAAAATGGAATAGAATATATCTTCAATTAACTCTCCAAAGTCTCAGAAATAATAATGTTAAGTCATATAATTTTCTACATATCAATGCCCTCAAATTTTGAGGCTTAAATAGATAAAATATCCATCAAATTCATCTAAAATGTCTCCTATAGCCATGGCTATCGTTATCTTATCCAATCAGGTCAAATTCATCCATCAGATTAATCAAAATCTAGAAAATCCCATAAAATAAGAAAATTGACCTACTTCCTAGGGATCCTCCATATGAACAGGTCTTGTTTGACCGCCTTTGACCGGGCCTATTAAATCTCAGTTTGACTGAACCAATTGGTGTGCACTTAATATTATTTCCCAAGCATTCTAGAAATATATCCAGCTTGAGCCGAAGTGTCCTGCAAATATTCAAACCATGAGGCCATTATGATAATTTCTGATACAGTCCAAAACTTCACTTAAAATTCAATTTTTATAAGAAATTCTAAGTTGAAAAACTTAACTTAAATACCTGTATATGAATTTATTGGTCAAAATAAGGTGAACATGATGGTGTATATATGGATAGTGTGGAAAATAATATGTATTTCATAAACAAAAAGAGATAAAAAATGAGGGCCAACATAGGGTAAAGGATGTTTCTCAGCAATGTGCACCTACTTGTGATAGGAAAACCGTTGTGAAGGAATTTGATTGTGTTCAAAGGATATTTCATGGAAGTGAGAAATCCAAGGGGAGAAAACTATTTTGAAAGTCCAAATAATTATTGGAAAGAGTGGGGTTGATGATGAGGGTGCAATTAGTAAAGTGATGCAACGTTTCTTTCAAGAGTTAGAGAGAGGATTATAATTGGGGACCTCCATATTCCATTTTTTAAATACCCTGTTTGATCCAATGATATGGAAAATAAATCATTGTTGAGAAAATAGATTGCCATCATTGAATCAAGAAACTTGTTCACAGATGAACTCTACATGATACTCTTCGCATTAAGAGTGGTGTTTCGCAAAAATAATTTTATACAAACCTTAGATCAAATTAAGTATTCCCTTCCAAGTGGAGATAGTGGCATCATTATAATACTTGATGTTCCAGGGAAAGCAACAAATTTTCACCTATAGAAGACTTTGAATTGAGGCTCTTAGGCAAAGGAGGGCTGGCATTGTCGAATATGCTTACTAGAAAACAAATAATTTTGAAAGGCCTTAATATTACTATGTGAAATAAGGATAATTTTTCAAAGATCCTGATGATTAGAAAGATGAAACTAACACCTCTTACATAAATTTAGCATAGGTCAAGTGGCAAAATCGTTGGCATATTTCAGCTGCTTTCGAGAGAATAGTCCAAAGGAAAATGGATCCCAAACAACCCTTATTCAATAGCACAGACCTCAAAGAGAGAGGAATGTTCCCATCCTGATCCATAATTATGGTGATAAGGGGACTTAGGGTGTATATATAAATATATATACATGTGCCACACTGGAAAACATTTTGATGAGCCAAGCTACAAAATTGGAATAGACTAACCTATTCATTTTGGAAGCCAACTTGCATACCTTGATTGGGATTTATTACAAATTATTTTTCAACTAATTTGGAATATTTCTCACCTTTTGTGGGGTCTCTACCTAAAATTACATTAGGGGAAACTGAGGAGCATTGGTATTCATGAGATGGAAATTTCACACTTGGTTTTCGGGCCATCTTTGAGGAGAAGCCCCTTGCATGGAGTTTTCATTCACATTTCATAGACTACATATTGTATGTGGAAACCCATTTATTCTCTTTCAAAGACTGTAGGCATGTACAAACCCATATATTCCCCTTGAAGCCTAGAATTCCCAGTCTGAAGTTCCAACATTAACCATTTAAAGAGGACTTGGGTTTGGCTCACGTGATTTACGGAGGAAGAATATCTTTGAAGATCGAATTACTCTATAATTTCATTTAAGTCACTACTCTATAATTTCCTTAAAATCATAAATAAGTTGTGCTATATCTTCAACAAAATAAATATCATGATGTGGAGGGCCAATAAGTCCCACATTGGAAGTTGAGTTTCTTGTAACATCAATATCACCAATGACTTTATGGCCAGTGGAGAAACATCCATCACATATACACATGAATGCAAAGATTTTATACTCATCATGTAGACCTTGAAACTTGATAAGAGTGGACAGAATATTAGGAATCTCAGGCACACAATAGAGAAGTAACATAGCATCTTTGATGTGCCAACTTCCAAGTGACATTGAATGAAGACAACTTTAATTAAATTTTGAACCACAAGAGACAGAGGAAAAGAAGTTTGAACCACAAAATTGTGAAAATTTGGCTACATTTTATAAAGAAATTGATGTTTTTAAGCATTTCATGGTGTTTTTAATAGTTATAAGTGTCTTTGAGATTAAAAAAGTAGTGTCTATGTCATGACAAAATTAGTGTGTCTGTCTGCCAGTAAAAAGAGATAGAAATTAAGTTATGTCAAAAGCTACAAAAGGAAAGTTCATTTATGGGAGAAACCAGAAAAATGATCAAGATGAGTGATTCATTATCATCCTCATATGAATACAAATAGTTTATTAAGCAATATAAATACTTTTATTCTTGTTTAAAAAGGCCTGAAGTTTTTTTATAAAAAATATCAAAATGGGATGTTTTCCCACGCGAATTGAACTCCAGGAAAGATAGCATTCAACACGAATACAAAATATTACACCATAATTCCATAGATAAATACCTTGGAAATATTGTTAGAGATGAAGTTCACATATACTCCTTGAGTATAAATGAGTTCACTATATTTTTCTATTATATTCCTCTCGGCCACCATGGTCACCGAGAAGACAACCTCCCATTTTGCCACTTGACCCAAACTAGGCCTTGCAGAACACTATATACCCATATCCCATATTTGTAACCAAAATTCCCCTTACAATGCACCCTATCTCCAATCCCATGACACAAAAACCATAAGACTCTTTTTTCTACTTAAATATAGTGTCTCCTAATTAAATTCAAATGCAAGCAGTCTAGCCCCAAAGAAATACCAATGGTTTTCAATTTCACAACAACTCTACGTTTAGAGGGTGCCATAGAGTTTATGGCCATGCTAATTTCTGGCACTGCGTACCAGCCCAAAAATTACAATCCAAACGATAGAACAAATCAAGTTCACAGAACCCACTATTATTGACAAGGATCTCATGCCTACAAGGCAACCTATAAAACTCAACAATTAGCAAATGTTATTGGAATTACACTGCATTAGAGCACTAGCTAAAATTGCATTGGAAAATCCAATTCATTTGTTGTCCACAACATAATATCCCATTGTCCTTCTGCCTACCAAAGAGCTAAAGGAACCATCCATACTTAATAAACCATTTAGTAAAATATTGATTAACGTTTCGAAGGAAGTTCCGCTGTATTTTTTCTTTAATTAAGGAAGCAGCCGCATATTGTTCTACTAATAATAGTGGCTGCCCTTTGGTGATATGGGAAATGAAGTTAAACAAGATATCTGAACCCAATACCCTCACTTCTATACCTACTTAATCTTTAGACCTAAAACATCTGATCAACAACATTATCCAGTCTCATCGCTTGCTCCACTGATTGGAATGTAGATATAAGTTAGCTCTTTCCAGATAAATTCTAGATCAATATCAAATATGTCAGAGACTGTAGGGGAATCCTCCTCTAATTCACCTCTGTAAAACTCCTATTATACTCACATGACATGCCCTAGTTACACCCATGGAATTAGTTTCTCAGGAAACACAAACATGGAAGTAGGCAAGTGACATGAGACAATCATTCATAGTTCCAAATATTTGATGAGCAAGCATGATTTTCGTCTCTTCCTTTGTCCAATACACAATGCATCCGCATAGCCCTCAACATCCACATACCTCTAGAGTATGTAATGACTGCTACAAAATTTAAGGAAGGAAATGGAGTGAGATGGAATTCATAGCATGGGCATGGTAGATATATTTCATGAATTCCTTCATGGAAGGATGGGACATGTTTTTTTATATCATAACAACATCAGGAGCATAATGTGTGCTCAATATGAACCCACTTATGCCTTTAGTTTGTGGAACTTTTTGGTGGCTGTAACATCTCTTTCACCGATCTCTGAATCAAGCCTTCCTCCTAACATGCTTGTAGTAAAAACTGATAAATTTCCTACGTAGGTGATTCCCACTTCAGAAAAACTAGTGGTTCCCCTTAAATCTTCACTAGAGCTAGACATTGCAGCCAACCCAAACATGCTTATGATAACCAACATAATCATGCATTGAATTATTTCACCATGGAATACCACCATTTTTAAAAACACTAGTGTGAAGTTTTCCAAACCTCTGACGATAAAAAATCATTCATCGGTCAATACATTTTTTTTCCTCCTTGCAAATGCTATTTTTTTCCCTTAATGTTTAACTTTTCCTATTATTAAATTCATACTTAAAATTCCAGGCACAATTTTATTTGCTTTTTTAGAAGTAAGAGAAAGGCTTCACATACCAACTATTGGTAAAATTAACAAACCATGAAAGGTGGAAAAAGTGACTCCTTGCAAGTGCTAACTATTTCCCTTAATGTTTAAATCTGATTGTTAGTAAAAGAAATTACTTAAAATATTAGGGACAATTATATATACTTTTTTAGTAGTAAAATAAAGGCCTTACATACCAACTATTGGTAAAATGAACTAACCATGAAAGATGGAGAAAAGGAAGAGGGTGAAATTATCAATGTTCCAATGTCTCATAATTATGTTTTGGTCCTTATATGCTTGTTCAACATTCTTATATCTCTTTTCTATTCCTCTATAGCCCTACAAGCTTCTTCTTAGAGAGTAGTTGAGTTCAAATTCAAGTACTCATAACATTGCAAAAACTATAATTTTAATGGCCACTAATTTTATCACTCTTAACTTGTTCTTACAAGAGACATTTAAGTCTACATACCATGAGAACAAAGCATATCCTCACCATATGGGGTGATCGAATATTTTCTACTTAAGGAATTCTTCAAAACCATAGACACTCCCTTTTACAATTGACCAAAAATATTTTTACAACTTTATAGAATAGAAAAGATATTTTTGGATATGCCAGAACTTTTTTCCTCCACATAACCTTTTTATTTTTCATTTATATAGTTTCTACTACTTTCCAGAACTATGTTATTTTCCGGATGACATGGGTAATTATTTGATGTCAATGCATTCAATTTTGGTTCATAAACATTATAGTTTGAGAAAATTCTAAACAATGACAGCTTAATCATAGGTGTCGAGCTAAAACTGAACATAAAAATATGGATGAAATAACTCCATGCTATTGGAGAACGCAGAAGCTAGGCATCGGATAGGATAATTTTAATAGTGTCTAACAAATGACCACAAATTAGGTTAATGGCACTTAAAATTACATCTAAATCAACCACTGTGGGACTTCAAAAAGCATAATAAATTGTTGACTATAATTAAAGGAGGTAAATATTAGACTATATTCCAAAATGAGTAAATTAGAATCTACATATAAGGTAATCATGAAATTTTGAAAATATTATATAACATAATATAATGTTACTAATGTCCAACAAATGACCACAAAAATAGGGCAATTGGAATGAAGAGTACAACCAACATGAATACAATGTGTGAGTGCTAGTGCAACTCCTAGAAAGTGTCAAAAATATTAGAAAGAAAGAAAAAAACATAAGTATAACATAAGAACATATGTATAGTAGAAAAAATACATATGGGAACCAAGTAATAGATCAACCTTCAGATATCTATATAAATTTTGAAATGATGGAACCTTTACACCTAATATTATTTTTGTTGAAAAGGAGATCATGTGTAGCATGGTATTTATACAAGTCTCAATCTAAATAGAGATTGCTAAGATCAAATGACCAAATCGTTTTGCCAATATTTTCCCACTCTACTGCTTGGAACCAATGGCCATGGATTGTTCCAGGATAACCTAAATATGTTCCTTAAACCAATACTAAAGCCTCTAATGGTTTTTGAATTATCTGTAGACCCTGGTTGGAAACCCTAATTGGAAAAATGATGGCATGGTAACCTAATAGAGTATATTATATGATGACATGAGTAGAACAAGGTCTTTAAAAAAGATATTTTTTAAATACACAATCATGAACACTCTTTGAAAGTGATACGTACCAATTTTACAAGCTCGTTCACATGGAAACTTACACCACTAATGTTTCCCTTATCTTCTACGCTATCATTTATAGACTAAGAACAAAACCATACAAAACAGAAAATCCAAGTTAACAAGTAAAAACAACCACAATTACCTTTTTATTAACTCCATAAATTATGGTTGTAATTCCTCATCCCTCAATCTTTGGATTATCCTTGAAACTGAGTCAACTATCTCAATGGAAATCATGACTCTGGAGTCTTGAGTGAAGATACTTTATTATTTCCCTTGTCTTATAAATCACTTCAAGACATTCTCACTTGGATTCTTGGTGGCTTAGTTGAAGATACTTCTTTTCATACACTCTTCTTACAACATCTCTTGACTGAAAAATCAGGTGTTAACACACATGAAAATAGAATGGGGAAAGCATGCAGCATCTATCGTGAGAGAGAAATTTAAGCATCTACACTAGAATGCTTAAAACCTTCACAAAGGATGTCCACAAAAAAATATTTTCACTCATAAACAAAAAATATTACAAGGAGGGTGTAGAAATATTATTAGAGAAACCAAAATGTTACAAGAATAAGGCATGTTGCATAATACCCAAAATCTTACAAGATGCATGAGACTTTTCCCTTCTACAGAACTGATCCATCATAGTTTGTGCATGACCTATCATTACAATATTTCCAAAATTATTTCCTCTAAGAAGATAAAAGTCTCACTTAAAGTATCCAAACACTATACTAGCAAAATTCCATTAAGGAAGGCATTGAAATATCATGTGCAGTTCCATGAATCATGTTCAGGGTTGTAAATATGTTTGAGATGGTAATCTTAGCTATTAATTTTATTCCATTATCATTTATGTTTGGTAATTTTAGTGACCAGTGTTGGATCAGTTGATGAGAAACTGTAGGAGGCCTTAGGAGGTATTTGGAGGAGCCTAACAAGGACTACTAGGAAGCCCTAACTAGGCAGCCAAGATGATAGTAGGCACTTTAGTCCAGAAGTGAAGAAAGGTAAGTTTTGTGGTGTTTTGAAGGATTAGTTTGGATCAGTCTACATTTCAGATTTTTGGGAGCCATTTGTTGGAGTTTCTTTGGGCATGAAGGAACTCCAACTAGGAGAAGACCCAACTATGGAGTGATGTAGGTGTCCTATTGCTGACAAAGTTGTTTCATCTTGTGGAAGATGAGGAGGTGGCGTTGACGTGGCATGTTAGAAGCCCTAACCACTGGGCAGTTTCCACAGTGAAGATTGGCTCCTACATTTGTGAAATAGCTTGTCTATTGCGGAGAAAAGGGTAGATTGGTGAAGTTTATTGGTAGCCATGTTTAAGGGTCTCCTAGGTGTAAGGATGGACTAACTAGGTTCAGATGCTACCACGTGGAATTGGTCACTCATGGAATATTGGAGGGAAACGTGAGAGTGGACCAAGTGTGAATGTGAATTGGGCATTTAGGGTCTGTTGGAGGAAAACATGATAATTTCCATGTTGGAAACCAATGTGCAACATCTTGATGGACAAAGGTAGTAGTTAGAGAGGCAGTTGTTGAAGCTCAAGGTTCTAATCAGCCAGGAGAATTTTGTCAAGCCTGAGAATTGTGTGTGGAGAAGGACTTATACAGCAGATGATGGGAAGTCTTCCTAGCCCATGTTCATTGTGGGAGACGGAAATCTTGCAGTGATAGATGGAAGCCCTTTTTGTGCTATGCTGGTCTTAATCAGAGCACCATAGGAAGACCATAGTGGGTTGAAGTCCCTGAGTTGTTTGGGAGCAGCTATAGGTAGATTGAGAATTGTTCACAAGTGAAGTTGTGAAAAACTCGACTTGAGTCTCAATGTGTTATTCCCCTGATGGACTAAGGCAATACTAGTGAGTATATTGATAGATGAGGTTCAGCGGCTAGATGGAATTGGAGCATTGATAGTGGCAAGAGTTGCAGATCAAGAGCCAAAGAACTAGGTAGGTATAGGGTACAACTGAGAGGAGCTATGAGAGCATCTACATCTAGATGGTTTGAGTATCTTGTTTCGTATCTTGTACTAGTGGATTTATGAGGGTCATTATCCCTTTTACGGGAGCCATCGACTGTTGTATTATATGTTGTTTAATATAATGAATTTGGGTTGAAAATTTGTAAAAAGTTGTATATATTTTGTGCATATGTGATTTATTGTTGTTTATATTCTGATGTGAAAATTAGTTTTGTTTAGATTATTGGTTTGGTAGAGTTGGAGATTTTTAAGACTCTGTCCTATACCGAAGGTCGTGGAAAATCAAAAAATTCAACTTGTTTTGGCCAAAACCGATGGATCTCTTTTATTGGATCTTCACAACTTGGGCAGTAAACTGTGAGACCCACCTTTGCTCAAAAGTATTCTTCGTAGTAAATTTTTCATCATAGAAGGAATGAGAATATATTTTTTGAGAAGGCCCATGGTTCCCAGATTTTTATGCAAACACAATGGTAGTCCCAAGAATGTTGGTTTGGGTTAGGATGAATAATATTACCCTAAACTTCTTGGAAACCTCTTAGGGTGATACATAAAGGAAGATACACAACGACTTAAACAGGTTATATACACTTTTTCCAGAATCTGTGAGGAGTTGGACCTCAACAAAGGACTGCAAGATCACATCCTTTTGACACACAAAAAGTAGTGTTGGATAGAGTTACCTACTTTTGAGAACACGACCTTCAAATGTTGAATATGTCAATAGACGGGTCATCTTAAAAATACATCTCCTGATGCCAGGAAAGAACCACGAAGGAAGAAGGAACCCAAAAAACAACCCAAAGGATAGAAACTTCCACTACATTTTCCTCACGATGAAGAGGAGGAAGAAGAAATGGATCCCTATACCAAACAAGAAGTCTTGAATCCACAAGAAAGTGTAGAAAAGGAGGAATCAAATCATGAAGCATTAGAATACCCACACGCAACAATGCAGCCTGAGAGGATTCCAAAAGAAAAGGAGATAGGGGGTATCAGATGTCACCATGCATATGAAAGCTTGGACTCAGATAAGGAAAATAAAAAAAATATGTAGAGAACCAGCTCGAACTTGTATCAACCACCCCATTTCGATGAGAATGGAAGAAAGTAGAAAAGAAGAAATGGATAAAAGGGTAACCTATTTCTCTTCATATTAAAGTAGTTTATTTATTGGCTCTGTGATCACCAGTATTGACTATCTTGATGGAATGCTTTGCAAGCATATAAAACATGTAATTTTGTTTTCATTAATAAAATTACGATTTTTCCTAGGGAAAAACATGTATGCCAAGACTTGCATACTAGACAGAAGGTAAAATGAATAACATTTCATTCCTAGGGGAAAGGGTTATAACAGGATTCACTTTACCATACATTTTTTTTGTGCATACCGCACCAAATTGTTCAGCCATATGCCACAAAGGGTGAATATGTAGCTACACTTCTCGAACTAGAAAAACCCTAATGAAAACTACTTCACAATTTCTGAAAGCGTTTTGTTGTTCAACTGCAAGAAATTTCCAGACATCCACTTCATGCAACTATTTGTTTGAGAAAATGTTATGGTGAATTTTATCAATCACCTATGTTTGAATTGAAGGGTATATGTAATATAAAAGCAGCTATACAATGAAAACTCATGAAATTTCTCTAAATTTTGAGGTGTTACAAACACACTGTATGATAGAGATTATTTTTTAGCATCTCACTGCCAAAGAAGATGCCAGTGTTCCATCCTCTAGTTTCTCATCAACGTCTACCTGCAACAGTGACAACCCTAGAAATCGAAATTGGAACCTAGTATAGGGATAACACATGTGTTTATACATGATAGTATATAATTTTTAGGAAAAATAACATATATCATTAACCACCACTTTCGAAAGATAAAAATTAACAATTGTAAGGTCTTGATTGGACACTAAAAAAGAATTTACATGAACTTACCTTTTGACAACAATTAAATTATATCTATGATCAGGTCAAACCCTTGCAGAATCATCAATAATTACTACTGTAGATTGCATTCCAAAAACACCATCTACATCTTTACATTTAGGTGGCCTATAATTTTCATCTAGATCAGGCTCATCACCCTTCAAAATAACACATTCTGCAAATAAAGGTCATATGGGATCAAGTAATTTGGTCATCTTTATGGCATAATTATTTTTCCATATTGTATAAACATGTAGTTCATACAAATTTCTTTCCTAAAACATAAAATATCAAAGAATGAATTAGATGAAATAAATAATAGATTCATCTATTAGGATACATAAGTTGTCAATTCCACATTTTAAATAGAATGTTTCCTATAAGAACTATAGTTTTCAAAGATATTAATACTTCAACCTAAATTATACTAACCTTGTCCAAAAAAATTCAGATGCTAGGCCACAAATTAGTCCACATTCCCATATAAGGAAAGCGAAATATCTGATGTTGAGGTTTGTCTTTGTCTTTTTCCCACTTCCTTAGCATTTCCTTGTGCACATGAACCATTTCAATACATTTTTGGAAAAAAATAATCATGAATTAGAAACCATTTATATACTCACATTATCATGAATCATTTTATTTACATCACATCACTCTTTTCCTATGAATCACCTAAAGTATAACAATACGGTTTATATTTTTATGACACCTTACTTGAATTTAGAAGTTTGTGATCATGGTCCAAAACAAGGAAATGTTTCTTAGTGCTAAACATCATACTTTTTTTTAAATCTATGTGCTCATTCCTGCTAGTTTGCAACTCATTGCTCTTCACTTAACCCTTCAACGAGATGATTCACATCAACCCGAGGATTCAAATGATTTTTTGTGATGGTGGTATTTTTGTTTAAAAAACTCTATGAGAGGGGTATAACCATGCTTGAACCCTTTGGAAATGTTATGTATTGTTTAGTATATTATTTTGGAGACTTGGAAGATTCACTGAATTCCTGATCCAATTCAATCGGGTAAGCTTCTCTAATGGATTTGCCAACAGACACCTATGATGATAGAACAAAAAATGTTTTCATGTTATAATTTTCTAGAATTTAAGAAATTATTGCAATATTTTCCATGAAATTATGTTAAATATTAGGAAAATAGGATCATGCTACAAATTTGGACCTAGATTTAGAGTTTCTAGTCCTAAATCCATACATATATGCATGCTCACTAGGATGAAATGTTTACCTCTCCCACTCAAGTTCACATTATAATTACCTGAATTCATGTGAATAATATGAGAGGGATCATGAGGCTTCATTTGAGGCTTCCTAGAGTCTCTAGCTTGCCCAACCAACAAATAACATGAACGATGAATAATTAATCAAAGGGAATATTAGAAAAAAAAATAGAAGAAATAGTTAAACGATGCAACATGTTACATTTGAGAATTGATGTCACAGGTGTCTCTTCCAACCTACAGAAACAATGATCCAAGTAATATTTTCAAATACTACCAATTAATTCAAGATAAATCACCAAAGCCACATGCCTTATGTCACTTACTTCAACCCACATATAGGGAATGGAATGAAAATAAAATAAAAGAGAAATATATTTTCAACTGCTGCATCTCTCAATTAGTCATTACTCGCAAGATACAACTCAATTAATTGTGTTGAATCAACATCATGTCTTATCATGGAATTTACTTGAATGATAGGTTTGGAAGTAGTTGCTAGTGCTTGTAATGTTTTTTTATGTTGTACATTTGAATTCTTAATTTTGTTTGTGTTAAATGTTATTTCTTTCCCAAATGTGGTAACAAATGCTTACTAGGAAGATAGGGTGGATTTTTCTACTAACATTGATCATGCTTTTTTGCATCTTGTGCTTGCTTAGTGAGGTACATAAGCGTACTTGGGTTTACCACTATATGTATCAATACAAAAGGTATTATATTTGATTTTAGAGTGATTGATCTATTTGTCTGTGGACCTATATCAATTATACATATCTCTTTCCTTTCTCCACTCTTTTCCTCACCTGAAAATGGAATCCTTAGATTTAAATTAATATTTTTATAGTTCACCCTATTGTGAAGGACTACAAGGCTATTTGTGGGAAGTAGGATGGCCTACCAAGTATCGAGAGTAGAGCACTATTTAGAGGGAGCCTCTAACATCATCTCTTGGAATGGGAGCATCATAATAGTATTGGAGGATAATGGGGTCGAATATTTTATCAAAAAACAAATTCCACCACCACAGGATCCTCAACAGCTGGCACATAAAAATAAGAATGACATCAATGCCAATTTGATACAAATTTGATAAAATAAAGTTTTGATAAATATTGCTTTTTAATTTTATCAGGGAAATTTTTTTGGAATCACCTAAAAATATGCACTTATTATGTGTATTGTAGATGTGTATTTTAATATCAGAATATGATAAGTCTAGCCCCTTAATTGTTCACAAGAAGTGGCTCTATAATTTTGGGCATTTGGTACTTCTATCTAGGAGGAGAGCTGGATGCATATGCCATGTTAGTTTTAGGATCGATGGAGGATTAGCATTGTAAAGAGAGTATTTTTATGTTTATTTGTGCATTAAATTTCTTGAGTTGGTTTTGGGGCTTGTGTTTTTCATTATGTTGGATTCATGGAATAATTAGAGCCTATGCTAAAGGATTTCATTGGAATCCTTACATTGTCAAAGTTCAATTTGTGCTAGTATCTTCCACCCTATTGTGCTTGATTCATTATATTTTCTTACATATATTCATATGGATTGGAAAATATTTAAAATGTGTGAAATTTCTCTGCATGATTGTGATCATTGTAAGAGGGTGAGTTGTAACCATGTTGTTGAAATCTTCTTGCATGATTTTTTTTGAATTTCTTCATAGGATTGTCGCTTTAAAAATAGTATTTACTTCTCACATCCTAATATTCTTAAAAATGACTTCTCAAACTTTGTTTAATCAAATAAATGCACCGAAACTAAATGGGCACATAGTCATTATCTCGAATTCATTTGTTATCACTTTGAAATATTGGCACAAAAATGTAATGAATAGATAAGTCATTTTAGATACATCTTAAGAGAAGAAACAACGGATTCAATAGCCATCAAATAAAATCAAAATAAACAAGATCTTGTGAATTTTTGAAAGGCTGGACACACCGCTAAATCTAATAAAATTCCTTGTGATAGATATCATCAATAAGTACATTGTTCAATTGCAATTTCTATTTCATTCAGTAGCCTGCGACCATTAATTAGAACATCATCGGGATTACCAATAGATCTTCCCACATCAACTTTTCTTCTAAGTATCTTTTGAAATATAGAATATAGTCAGAGATTGATGCATTGCAAGAGAAAATTATAATGGACAGGTATAAGTTTAACATAGCCACTCTCTTTAATTTCAAGAGATGTACATGTTTCAGGGATGGAATAATGACTTAATGAAACATTGGTTCTGGACCAGTCACCTATAAGCAAAGTTTTATCACCATCAGTTGGAGGGAATGGAACAAGGATCAGGGCCCTACAAGTTACGCTTAGTCCTCCAAAGCCCCCTACAACTTTCTGTAGATATAATGATGGAAATTAACAGTAGCTACCTATCTGGTCCTTCACTTGTAACTTATACATAAATTTATTTCATGGTGGTATGGGGAAGTTTATGTTAGGTACTCCATCTTGCCAATAATTTATCCATTATCCGGTGCTTTGTGATCCTCTATAACAGTTGGGGCCTCACTAGGAATGCGCATGTACAGTTTGATGTGTTATAAAGAAACAATGTATTTTGCAAGTGTAAATTGTTTTTGTATACTTTCAACAAACAATATGTTCAATGATAGAGCATAAGAGAAGTCCATCCCAACGAAACCTACACAAGTTCAAATTTTTAGGAATGATCATCTTATACATAAAAAAATTCAGCAATAGCAGAAATCACCAATAATTGACATTTAGTTTCATTGTTCATATCAAGATTGAAGCTGCCATGTGGGACTAGAACCATAACAAGAGAAGAGGAGCAAAGAATAGTTGCATTTAACACCTCTAGACGCTGAATAAAAAATTCAATGGCCCAGAAAATGTAACCAAAGGGGCTCAAATTTTTGTCAATACTGTCTAATTTATTCTTCAATAACTGGTCCTCAACCCTGAAATCCCTAATGGTCATTTCTCTTACTATGGACTCGCCAAAATGATTTTCAATGGGTGATTTAATTGTACCATTTAGTATCATCAGTTCTTTAGAAAAATAAAAATAGTCTTCTCAAATACCATTGTGTTGTCTCCTGAACTGTGCATCGTAGGCATGCCATTGCCATCATTATTCTTTCCACTCTGCATAGAGGTATTGGGTTTAACTTCCTCAAATTTTTTAATGTAATTGTGGCTTCATAATACATGAATTAGGGTGCATGTTTATCAGTTATTTTTCATAAGAAAAATATCCTTCTCAAATACCACTGCATTGTCTCCTAAATTGTGCATCATCGACATGCCATTGCCCTCATTATTCCTTTCATTCTCCATAGAGATAGTGGGTTGAACCTTCCTCCTCAAATTTTTGAATGTGATTGTGACTTCAAAAGGCACGAATTAGGGCACCAATTTTAAAAGATATTAAACTCTCTATGCCATGTTGTGATTGCAGCTTCATAAGGCACAAATTAGGGCACCAGTTTTGAAATCTGTTGAACTCTTAGCGTGATGATGTGATTGCAACTTAAGGCATGAATTAAGGGGCTAATTTTGAAAGTTATTAAACTATCTAGTGGCTTTAAAAAATAATGTTTAAGGTCTTTATTTGTCCTATTTTCAAATATGGTTATCATTTATTGTTTTCTTGGAAAAAATTTGAGTGTGTATTTTAATTTTGAGTGATGTGGAAAATTAAATTTTATATGTGTAAAGAGAGGCAAACAATCTAGATATATAAGGAAGGGTAATATTTGTAGTAGAAAAAAATCCATGATAAGGGGTTTTCCAAGAGAATTTTGTGGATAAATTTTGATATGAGGGGTAATAAATTATGGTAAAAAGGATTATTAAGGGAAAAAGAGTAATATATTGGTTGGCTTAATTGGTTATTATTAATGTTATAATATTTTTTTAGTTCTTTAATTCCTCTACCTAGGTTCAAATTCTTGATAAGACATTTTTCCTATATTTATAACACTTGAAAGGTAGAAGCCTCCAAGGATTAGAATAACCCCACAAGCGTATGTTCAAACATCTTGACCATTCTTACTAAATCGCAAGTTATCGATATATGCTATCAGCATATTGGATATACTTTTGGTTTATAGTGGAAATCATTCCATTTCATCTCAAGTGTACCTCAAACCACTTTGATTAATTACCAGTGTTGGGTTTCTCTATAAACTTTCCTTATAAGTGAAAAAGAACATGACTTTCAATCTAGAATGGTAGTTTCTCCAAGTAGTGTGACCACCCCACAAGTGTATTTAGAGATGTCTTGACCCTCACTAAATATTATGTTATTATTATGGACTTAGAAAATATTGAATATACTCTTGGGTTACAATGGAAATCATTTCATTTCATCTCAACTGTAGCTCAAGTCACTCTAATGAGTTTTTTATCTCAAATTTCTCGATAAAGTTTTCCTTGAAATAAAAAAAGAGCATGTCTTTAAATCTTTAATTGGATGAAATACATATCCTCCTTGTGAATTTTTTCTTAGCTTCATTAAGTAAGGGTTGATAAGTATCTTCTTGGTTTCATTGGCTTCATCAAAGAATTAACATTTTATTCATCAACTCTTGACTATGAGTGGATGAATTCTAGTGTCAATTATCACGTGTGGGTTAGTGTTAATTTTTAAATTGTAGTTTTAACCTCCATGATTAATTTGGTTTAGGTCCTCTAGGCAGTCATAAATCACCTAGCCGGTGCCACGTGCTCTAGTACAAAATGATGAAATCAATGACTAGGTGACTAAACTAAAACTAGTCACTGATTTCATCATTTTGTACTGGTGCATGTGGCACCGGCTAGGTGATTGATCACTGCCTAATTACTCATCACTGTACTAACTAGTCATTTAAGATAGTCGATTTTAGTTTATTCACTTATTATCTATTCATATATTTTATCCCTAGACTAAATTAGTCATTTAAGTTAGTCATTTTTAGTTTGGTCACTTAAAATTGCTCAAATTTAGTAGTAATTCACTTGAAATAATTGCGGTGAATAACTTTTTTAGTCACCTAATCACTAATTTCATCATTTTTTACTAGTGGTCATTAAGAACCTTCACCAAGTTTTCACAAAATGAGGTGTTCCGAACAGACTTTCTTATCATAAATGATGCATGTTGAGGTTATTAACACCCCTGTATCGTCCTTCAATAATTTTTCTATCACCCCCATCCGTGGGAGCATTGAAATATTTTATTATGGTCAACATTAAAATATTATTATTTTCCATTATTGAAATATATTAGTTAACATGTATATTCAAATAGCTTATTTAAGTCATCTATTGAATTATACAACTTCTTCACTCAAAAGTGAATATATATATATATATATAGATATATATATATATATATATATATAATTACTTTATTATTATCTAAAGTTGATATATTTTTACATTTCCTTCATACTAGGTTGTAATATTAACAATGAACCCATAGGGATAGTTGAATTATTGGTGGTTTATAATAATTTTAATCAACATAAATAAATAGAGCTATGAATTTAATGGTGAGTGTGGGATGAACAAAGCCTACATCTTCCAAATATTCTTCTAGCTTCTTGATGTAAATGCCAAAAGAAACATTGGATAAGGGACGTCCTTGTCTGATTAACCCTTAATGCTCCTAAACTTGGCAATAACATTCTCAACTTGTTACAATGACCCTCAACTATAGAGTAACTATTATGTCCTCCAACCAAATTGTGATTTAAGGGGGTAAATATATTCAAAAGGTTAATTCTTACTATAATATTTTTAGCTAGAAAATTATTTTATATTATTTAAATATATAGATTTCCTCTTATTTCAAAACTCTAATACTATTTTTGGTATGAATAGGAACACTATATATCTGGTAAGGAATCATAAAAGTAAAGAATCATATTTGGTTTTTTTTAACTAGGAAAGAAAAAATTGTAATCACATTCACCTATTTTCAAGAAAATGGGACAAATTCTTGTCAAAGATAGTTTTCAAGCCCATGGTATTCATATATCGTATTTGATGTACTTATTCTTTGAAAATTTTGATATACTCCATTGTAATATACCTCAAGTGGTTGATTGGTCATGGAGAATGAAATTATCTAGTCTATTTTTTCATTGCATATCATTGTATTAAAATCTATGATATAAAATATATATACTATTGCTTCATTTAAAGTATTTATTAATTTAAAATATAAAAGCATTAACATTATCTATTTTTGTTTTATTTGAACTATCTAGATCAAAAATTAGGAAATCTTGTAATGTCATCATGAAATTTATATAAATTTATTAAGGTATTTTTTAAATAATTTGATAGTCATAGAAATGGTTTTATCAACTTTCTATAACTTTATGTGAACAATAAGGATTTATAATTGCATATATAATTTAAATGGTCCAATATATAATGGGAAATGTGTTTGATTTTTTTTTATATTTATAATAATATTGCATTGAGTTGATTTTACTTGAACAAACATTGCTATTTCTAGTTAGGCGTTTAATTAAACAAAATTATTTCTAGTTAGGTAATATAGATAGATTTATCTTTTAAATATTTCAAAAATAAATTTTATATCAACTTGTATAACTGTAATAGAGACAAATAATTCATTTATGGTAATCATTTAATTTATCATTGATTTTACTTAAACAAGTTATGTAGCAAGTGGATTCGTTAATAGTTTATCTAACAAAACCTCAAATACTTAAAGGGAGATTTGTGACCACTTTTTGTTTTATAGGGGGTCGTAGTGATGGATTTTTGTTATAAATATGAAATAAAGGATATTTCCCTTATATTCAAGAGTGAATTTATTTTTATGTTATCTATAATATTCCATATACAAACACATGTATATTTGACTTTTACAATTGTTGTAAAATTGAGAAAATAAGAAATGATATATATATATATATATATATATATATATATATATATATATATATATATATATATATATATATATATATATATTCAACTTTTAGTTATTATTTACAATAATATATTATACTACTTATGATTAGAATTGTTTTTTCAAATTATGGGTTTTTATATAAATTTTTTGTTACATATCTCTTTTTAATATCTAGTTCTTTAACATAAGTAGAAGAAATATACCGCAGGAAATTTAAAGTGTCAATTCTACACTTTTAAGAATTTAAATTTTGGATAACTACTTTTCTTATAGTATTTCACTTTATTTTTCTAAGCATTGAATATCCATAGTAGTTTATAAACAACATGTTACATTTGTTATTTATCTTATCATTTTTAGGTATTAAAAATGAAATTAAAATAAAATAAAAAATAATGAGACACACACAGATATATATATATATATATATATATATATATTAGAAGCCCATTGCCAAACATTTGGGTTTGGCCTCTCCGAATTGAGGAAATTTCCTAAATTTTTTATTTAATAGTAAAAAGAATAAATAATGGTAAATATCCCTACATGATCTCTTCCCTTTATTCATTATCTTAGTGAAGCACGAAAGATCTCAACTTAATGAATCCATGTTTTTTGTGTATCTCAAACAAATGAGAATATGTCTAGTCAAGAATTTTCCACATGTTATGAAGTAAACCTATTTCCTGTGCCTCATTGATATGAAATATCAGCAACTTTCCTTCCCATTATATTGATGTATCCAACTTGGAGTGAATTTTTTCTCCCCTATTTCATAAACCATGGATGAAAATCATGTCCTGTTCATTCTCTAACCATCATGCAAGCCCGTTCCCATAGAAAGATAATGACGAATCTAAAGAATTTTTCCCCAAAAAGGTTGTTTAATATCAAATTATAGTTGTATACAATGTGCATCCACTGAAAATCTAACATTCTAGAAGCCTGCAAATGATAATAAAATTTTGAATCCATCCACATAGCCTTTCTTGATTAAGAAATCTTGACAAATAAAATCATACAGTCATGCATTCTCAATATAAAAATGTCCATT
The DNA here is from genome assembly GCA_034641835.2 of Pinus albicaulis. NCBI lineage: Eukaryota > Viridiplantae > Streptophyta > Pinopsida > Pinales > Pinaceae > Pinus > Pinus albicaulis. The sequence continues at coordinate 612,675,819 of CM076583.1, forward strand.
AATTTTTTGATTCACTAGCCCTACATGATCTCTTTCCTCTGTTCATTATCTTAGTTAAGAAAAATAGATCTCAAATTGATGAATTTAAGGTTTTTTTTGTACCTCAAATGAATGAGAATATGTCCACTCAAGCATTATCCACAAGTTGTTGAGTTCTTTAGTGAAGTGATATGGCTGAGAAATATTAAATTTTCTTTTTGCTATCTTCTTTTCTATTGGCAGTTCAATATTTTTTAAAGTGAACTAATGAGGAGACTATAAGTAAAACTGATTTAAGATTCCTGGACATTCTTGAGGGTAGCAACATCAATGCCAAGTTGCTTCGCAATTTTTGATACCATTTCAATATTTTATACCATCCAGTATGGGACATTAAGAGCCTAACACAGATCCATATATACTGAACGGAGTTGAAATTATAGTAGTCCCAGAACCTCACTTGGTCCCGCCATTGCTTATTAAGATAACACTGCTTCAGTATATTCTCTGAAATGAATGGCTCTAATATCAAAATCTCAAATGCTATAGAGATATCGTTGAGCGGAGATATCTTCAAGTGCTACAACTATTACTCATTTCCTTCCAAACCTAAGCATATTTTTTCATAAATTTTCATAAATATTTAATTAACCTTTGACCCAACTATCCAATAAGAAAGTTAATCAAAGTAGAGTAGTCATTGACTAAAGTTTCCATATAGAAAATCGAGTCTAGTTCCATATGTTTCTCCATATGATGGAAAACACCAAGTAGTTTCTTTATATGCTAGGAAGGTTTGAAATTTTTAAGGCATTGCCCTTCATCTGTAATCATTGTTTCCGAATTAAGGCATTTCGAAGACCCCAGATCCACAGGAAAAACTGATGGAGATGTTAACAACAGATTATGATAAATCAGATTCTCTCCCTTGTACAACACCAAATCTACATAAACATCTCACCTAAAAAATACATTTGAATTATTTCCTTGGGTACAAATATATGTGGATGGATCAACCATATATTTTAGCACTTCTTAAATCGCTAAGATTTTTGTATTGATCAGTCATATATTTAGAACTATTTCAGTTTCCATGACTTATATAACTAGTTTGTTTGTTTTCAGTGGAAATTTTGAAAAATGATTTTTTGTTTTTTATCGTCTCATTTTCGAGGCTCTCGCAACCAACATAATTAATAATGTGTGATTTTCATTCCATTTGTTTCAATCAATACTTGTTTTTGCAGGTTATACCCTTTATCTAGCAAAAATTTATTTTCCTGGTTCAACCAAAGTTTGATAGAACCAACAACCTATGATTGAAAATCATTTTTCCTATAATCAATGTTGCCTATTATTGTCACTAGTGCTGATGGCAAAGGTATTTTCCCATGAAACATCTTTATCAACTTACAATTGTTGATTGACATCTACTTTATACCAATGTTGAATAATATAACATCCCTTATTTGGACCATCAACCCCTCTCACATCAAAGTTTTCCCTACTTGCAACTATGATTAGTATCCGACAAATAATTTTTAGGCATACTACAACTGACTACTCATGCAATAAACATTGACATGGTATACAACAGAAAAGCATCCAAATAATCGTATTTTGAGAGAGTAATGAAAATAAAACGGTTTCAAGTAGAGGCCCATTGCCTAACATTTGGTTTTGGCTTCTATGATTTGAACGAATTTCCTATATTTTTATTTACTAATGAAAAGGAAAAACAATGCTAAGTTGTGCATTGTTAACATATCTCTAATTAATAATATTATCATATGCTTACATAGACTTTCCTGGTATAAACCAAAGCTAATACATTTTTTTCCATGAATGTAAAGCAGATGACGTGGATAATAACTTCCCAGTTGGCATTACTAATAATCCCCACTAGAGAATTTTGAATTTTCCATTCTTGAAATTATGGAAATGACTAACATCCCTTGCAATGATTTCTCGTTGAGCAAAAAATATATGAATGATATGGCAGAGTGGAAATCACCACACACTCGAACATTTTTTATGATTTGGATAGGTGTACCTACAGAGGTATTGATAAGTCCAAATGAAATTGAAAACTTCTCACTATGGTGGAAAAGAGTATGCTCCTTCTGCTACCCCTCCACATCATGAAGCACAAAATATGTATTAGACACATACCCTATCTCCTTCATTTTCCCTGACAATTTCTCCAACTCTAAATATATTTTTGGTGTTTGTGAGTGTGACTTGTCTCCAGTGAGGAAAGTATATTTCTTTCTTTTTAGTTCAATCTAGTTGAACCCTGTCATATTTTTCATGTTCCTATCATTCTCCTAACCTTTTTTATGTCATCTAACCTACCAGTCTCTGTGTGGATATTGGACATAATCACATAATTATCTTGATCACGTAATTGGGGTGTGGGGGTTATAATCCTCCCCACTCTGTAGTCATCTAACCATTCCAATATCCCTCATTCGTTGATAGCATTGATATCTCTCCTTGCAATGGTGGTTATTGGTGTATTCATACCTTGCCCTAAATGTAACGCTTAAGTAACTAACTATGATTGCAGATTCTTACTTAAGATCAACGTACAATATCACATTGGTAAGTTAGTTTCAACAGTTTCTTTCAAAGACACAACAACTACAATTCTTTGAATTAATGAAAATCACATCTCTTTTTTATCCTCATATCCATATCTAATCAAGGACATTGTCTCCAAAACATGGTAGATATGTCACATCTTTACACTACAATAATTAGAGTACATGATATAGAAAAAGTATTTCTACCACTGCCAAATCCAAAAATACTACTTTACCATCTTCGGCCAACTTTATAATTATTACTCAAAATAAAATCTACTCTGAAACATATAATCCACATACATGAATGTGACAAACTGCAAAAAATAAGAGTGGACTAGAAATCAAGAAATATGCATCTTCAATTTCGCATAAATATCCAATGGTTTTCGTTATGCCATCGATCCCCTTGCACCTTCAACTAAAAGTATCCTATTTCCCATGACATAGGTAGCATCAATTTCCTCCACTCCAAATTCATTATAACACAATTCACGTACAAACTCATTATAGTCAATTTCAAGAGTTAATTTCCATATCTTAAATAATAATAATTTCTATACACATTCTAAACAAAATATTGTTTTATCGGTTTCTTATTTCTTCTTCGACTCCCCGATGTCTTCAAAAAGTTGTGATGAAATCATTTTGTTCATGATTTATAACTTTTTTTACCTCTTTCATTGCAATTTACTAGTTGTAATGTTTTACGAAAACTTAAAAAAACATTTTCAAAGATGAAAATGCAATGTATGTTAGAAACATTATACATTCTGTAAATGTCACATATTATAAATCATTTTCCTTATCTTCTACCTTTTTATTAAATCTTGTAACTATTTAAATGATATAACTATGTATTAAAGTTCAAAAACTAAAAATGAACTAAATATTCATATGAATTTCATACGGATATAATATTAGAATAGGTAAATTCCATGATGTTTTATGTTCAATTCTCCTACAGATCATTTTTTATTTTACCAATTAACATTTTGTAATGAATTTGGACTATAAATAGACAACCATATAAAATTATTTTTACATATTGATTAAACTTGAGTAGATCCTACACTATTGCCTTACAACGTTTCGTTTGCAACATCTTGTACAATTGCTAGTTTATGCTTCTTTCCATGAAATTTAAATCAATGATTTGATGGGAATTAAACCACATATAAATTAATAAACTTATACCTTATAAATAATATAAAAGGACTATATTTAATTTCAAGACATGATTTATTCGTGAATTAATGATTTAATGAGAACTAAATTTTATAAAAATTAATCGATATATACTTATAGATCATATATTAAATATTATAATAAAAATTTATTAACCAATTTGAATCATAATTAAGTTTTGATGACTTAAATATTGAAAGGTAAAGATGAATTGTAATTTAATTATTGTGGATATTTTCTATCACTAACTCTACTTTAGGCCACCTCTTGAATGTAAGTTAGACTTTTATGAAAATGCAACCTTGTTTAATAATGAAAATTTCTTCATTTTCTACCAATAAGTGGGATTACTTTAGCATCAACATATTATACTATAAATACATTAAAAAATAAATAAAATATCTCACAAAGACACTAAGTTCTCCCTTTAAATAATTACAAACTACATTTAATAATAGGGCAATATATATCCATTTTAACCAAATATAGCAAGTGCAGATAGGGATGAAATATCTTAATGTGCAAACCTATTGTATACTGCAAAACTTGAAAAAGGTTTGCACCTCAAGAGATTTGATCATCTTAGCACTTTCTAAAATTGTGGTTGAGATCAATCTATAATTGTAGGCTTGTAATCCCAAAAATAATTTTCTAGATTCATACAAAATTGACAGAAAAATATATTTGAAAGAATGTCAAAATATAAAATAATGAGACTACTTAAAATGTCTTAACCACGAGAATTTATTCTTTTCAATGGATTTATTTTAAACCCATATATAATATGTACATAGTTAACATTGAAATATTTTATTAACATGATTATTCATTATTTATATTTTTTAATTCAAAATTTTCTATTAATTCTTTAAAAGATTACACCATGGTAGCTTCATAATAAAAATGTGTTCAACCTCATTCCGACTAGACTTGTAGGCTAGGAGCTACTGAAAAAAAATAATGATAAAACTAGAAGATTCCATCCATGCTTCCCACAGTAAAAAAATTGACCCAAGGTCCAAATGAAACTAACCATCATATATTCACACCATCGTTCCCTATATCTAGAGCATCTAGTCCATCACCTAGCAGCGAAGGTTGGTGAAATGCCTCATGCACATGTGATTCCATGTGTGCTAGATGTCCCTCAAAATTATCCCACCTATCTTTTAACCACTTTTTCCCATGCCAAAGAGAAATCATTCTATCCATTATTTGCCACCGGTTACAGTGAAAATAATTCATAAACGCTATAAGTTCATTATGGTCGTCGTGTTTGTCCTAAGCTAATTTCTCAACCATCAGAGTGACCTAACGCAGCTTAGCTTCAACAGAATCATATGGGGGAGGAATATGCACTCTACCTAGAGATCTAGCCTACTCGTCTACTTTCCTAGAAATGTCTCGTTGATCCACTAAATGCACCACTCCCATGCCTCTAGGATCAACACCCCTTTGTGAACATCCTCTTTGTCACTGCATCTCCTGGCATGGTTCAATTTCTAGGAGAATTCCAAAGGAGCCACACCCTATAGTTCATCTAAAGAAATCTTCTTTGTCGGCCCAACCCTTGGACCTACAACACTGCATATGTGTGTGACCCCTACCCCACCTCGGCCCCACTCACAAAATATTCTCACCCTCCCTTCCCACAAAGAAATGAAAGACACACACGACTCAAAGCCACCCTTTAGGTTGGAAATCGGCCCCGTCAAAGAAAGTGTTTCTAGCCAACACGCAACCCCTCCCAGTAACTACACCTATTAGGGTATAAAAGCTAATGACATTATAACCCTAAACAAAAATAACAACACAAACAGAACCATAAGACTTTACTTGCACTACAGTGAAATTGGTTGACCATCGAACAAAGCTGCAGAAAACCCAAGCTGCGTAAGGGTCATTTGTAGCTCATTTATCCTTTCAAATGAATTTAAATTTTTTAGTATTAACAATCATACCCAACATTTCAATTCCAAGATTTTGAGTGAAACAACTTTCTCTAAATAGTTGGTTAACATTAAAATATTATTTTCCCTTTCTCTCTATGTATATGGCATTGACATTCATGTATATTAGTTAAAAGTATATTGTAATAATTGATTGAATAAATTAAGTTCTTCACTATTCAAAGTCAAAATATAATATGTCTATTTTTTTTTATTTTAATTACTTTATCTTTATTTAAAACTGATATAATTTTACCATATCTCTTTTATATTAGGTTTTAATATCAACAATTAAAGAAACTATTAAAGTTGGATTATTAATGTTTCATAATAATTTTAACTAAAATCAACCAAATATATGTATATTCATTTTTTTTATTATAGCCAATATTTTATTTTTATTTAGAGAATATTTTATTTTTATTTTAAAAAATACATGTCAACTCAAAATTAACCATTGAAGAAATTACACATCTTCTTCAATTTTACAATAACTCTTCCTTCTTTTAAATTTTAATAAAAATAATTTCTACTTTGATTATAAATAAGATTATTTTTCTTTTATTCTTTACATGGGAATTTTAACTCCAATTCCCATCCCATGTTTGTAAGTGGGATTTATTTTCTCTAAATCTGAATAGTAACAATTACAACGATTTAAATTGCAATAAATTATAAACTAATCTATAGAGGAAAAATTATATAATGCAAAATTTCAAAGAACCATCATTTTTATTTTAAATGTTTAATTTTAAGTTTTTATATTTTAAACGCTTAATAAGATTTTGGTGGTCTTCGCATTCAAGGATCTTACGACTTGAGAAAAACCGTAGCGAGAAGAGACGAAATGGAGGCTAGGGTCTCCTCTGCACTTTCTAAGGCCTCCTTCTTCTGCAGCGCTCGCGCCGCATCCGATTGGAAGACCTTCTCCTTCTTCATTTTCTCCGACTGACCTCGTCCCTGTGCCATACTATCCGCTAAGTCCTGGTTTTGCTGCTCTACAGGGGCAGCCGCAGATTACAGGAAAACAACGGCAGTCTCAGCATTTCAAGGGGTTCACTCACCGCGATCTAGGGCCTATGCGCAATCGCGATTTGAATTCCCATCTCTTCTCCTTTCACGCAGGCTGCAAAGAACCAGTTTACAAGCAGGAGCAGAGCGAATGGCTTTCTAATCACTCTGCTTTCCAATCCTCTGCCTCGGATCTAACTCTGTCTATAAGTGACCGTCTCTTTCTGCAGGGGAAAACTCCTCCCTTTCAACGCCATGGTATAATTTCTCATGGAAGCACCAGAGGTCCTAGCACTACGTCTAGGAATCATCTTGACTCCTTTCAGATCCAAATCTCTCAACCTACAGGAAAAACCATCATGCAATGGGTCAGATCTTCAGATTTGGTACTGGATCTCAAACTGGCTCTAGAACGGCGGATTGGGATCCCTTCAGGCCTTCAGAGACTTCTCTTTCAAGGTAAACAACTTGAAAACCTTCTTCCCCTCTCTACTTACAGCATTAGCAGAAATAGCTCTTTGGTGTTAACCCTTCATCTGAGAGGGGGTGCAGCAGGACAGTCGTCCTCTGCTCCTCCTTTCTCTTACAAATATGCAGTTCACTCTGAGAACCCCAAAGCCCCGAAAGCCCTTAAACCCAAGCCTTTTTTGGTTGACAAAATAGAGGATGTTCCTTCTGTTGAAATCACCCATGCAGGTCTTGCAGATCAACTTCAAACATTTGCAGACAGAGCCATAATTTGCTGATTCAATGGACTGTGGCCGCGATCTCAGGATCTTTATGATTGGATCCATGCAAACTGGACTCATCATTGTAAGGTAAGTTTTTGCTCAAAAGGATATTTCATTGTTTTATTTGATGAGAGTAAGCATTATGAAAAGGCTTTAGAAGAAGGCCCTTGGTTCATGGGAACTGCAAGGCTCTTCTTAACTCCTTGGTTCCCAGACTTTGATCCAGCAACTACAGTGATTACAAGGACTCCGGTATGGATCAGGCTTCCAAACTTACCGGCCCACTTATGGCATGTTGTAGTCTACAGAGCTATTGGCAACACATTGGGTAGTTTCCTCATGGGAGATTACTAGAGGGAAAATAAAGGTCTCTACACATATGCCAGAATATGTGTGGAGCTAGATTTAAGCAAGGGACTTCCAGACCAGATCAATCTCAAGATAAACGAATTTTTCTGGACCCAGACACTGGATTACGAAAATACTTCATTCTGCTGCCGCCATTGCCACCAAACAGGACATCTGCAGACCTCCTGCCCATCTATCCCGGCAAAAAAGAAAAAGGATAACCTCTCCAAGACCAAGTCCAAGTGATGGGCTCCATGCTCTCCACCTCTAGTCGTGGATTCTGAATCCACTAGCTCTAAAGATGATGATAGCGATGCAGATTTGGATCATGCCCCTCAATCCGTATTTCCTTCCGCCGATGGTCCGGCTCTTACCTCCGATATAGCCATCGCCCAGAAACGCGTTCACATGACTTCCTCCTCTGAATCTGAAAAGGAGGTTCCCCCTGTGGAAAACCCCGTCTTCAAGTTGTTGCTGCTCATACTCCCCAGGATGGATGTGTCGAAGTCAAAAAAAGTAAAGGGAAAAAGCTTCGTGTTGAGGCTTCTGCCCATTCTGGGTAGAAGTCAGTCTTTTTGCTTTCCTGTCATTTGTTGTAGCTCCTTGCTTGCTTCACTCCTTTTCCGGAACCGAGGTTGATAGTCCTATCATTTCCGGTTGCCGGTTTTCTGTCTCTCTTGATTGTATCATCATTTTGTACCATATTTCTGCTTAATAGAATTAGTCCAATTCAGAAAAAAAAATATTTTGGTGGTCTTCAAAGAGAAAATTCATATTTGTTAATAAGCTTAAAAAAAATTAAAATAATTTAAAATTTATTTGTTAATTGGGTTTTTATAGGCGGTTGGGAGAAATGATAATTATTCTTTACATCCAAATTCAATTCCTTTAAGTGATATGATGACCTTTTTTATTACATCTAAAAGGTCCTTAAAAACAGAAACATATCTATTCTTCACATAAAATACAAAAATAATTCTCATGCAAATTAAATTAAAATTTATTTATTTTAAAAATATATTAAATATATTTTTAAAATTTTTAATTTACATTTGGATCAATTTTAAATCAAATAATTTGATAATTATTAACATTCAGTGACATTAAGAAGGTAGCTATTACTTGAAATTATTTAACATTGTATTGATATGCTTCAAAAACATTGAGAAAAGTGTGTTCTCATATCACCATAGTTTTGCTGCTTTAAAAGGTCAAGAAGGATGTTGGTGTGAAAATTTGGCAAACTAGATGGAATGTAAGTATAAAATAGAAGCCTCACGCACTGCTAATGTGTTCATGTTTTTTTGTAGGTGACATGTTTAATCCTCATTTAGACTGTGTGTTGTTATTGGAGAGAGTGTAGTTGTACCTCGAGGTTACAGTGGAAACTGACAAGTATCAATCCCATGTCATGCAAGTATGAGAACCTTTTTGTTTTCAATTCCACCATAATAAAAAAATAAAAAATAAGAAGTAAAAATTTATAAAATGGACAAGAAGAGAAAGTATTTTTCACTGTGAAGCTCATGCAAATTTGTTCTTAATTAAACAATGTTCATTCTACTTAACACTAGTCAAGACAAAATCTTATTCTTATTTTTGAGATTTGGGTTGGTTAGTTCGATATAATATGTTAGATTCATTTTCCCTATAACTCTTTAGCACCCAAAAAATTATCCTTAAACTTTTAAGTGATAATATTTTTAATATTATATTTGTTATGTAAACCTATCTCCTCCTTTATCCCCCAATGGTCTAACCAAGATTTGGCATCCTTATGCGATCCCCACTTGAGCCAAAGAGGCTGGTTTTGGCTAGAGTTAGAAGCAAATTCAAAAAAAAATTTAGCTTCCACGTCGTTTAATTTATTCTTATACATATGATACCTAGTCATGGTCATCCTTTCAATGAGGGAAATACTTGCTTCAGTCAAGAGAATAGTATATGAAGTATTTTATTTAATATTATGATGGTAGGTTGTAAAATACTTTTGTATCTATTCTATATTCCTCCATGACTCTCTAGAAATAGGGAAACCCCAAACCTCACATCTATATAAAATAATAAGAGTGATGATAGTTTCAAAGAGAATATTTATTTATTTATTTGGTAACATATATAATATTTGTGGACTCACAAATATTTTTGAACCCATAATAAGCTTTCCATCCTCCATTTATCCTTTTCACTTTAATTTTGTTAGTATTAACAATCATACCTGATGAGGTCCATCATTAGGTATATTGTAAGGGGTTAAAATTCCATGCTTCAGCCTATTAATTTACCTCTCTCTCATATTTATTTACATTTTTGTCATATTATGCTTAATGAGAATGGTATAGGATGTTCTTCATGTTTGTTTTCCTAATCTAAATTAATTTCAGGAAATGAAGCCATTTTCGAGATATTTTCCACCTAAGGGCTCCGAGTAGACAACAAGAAGAGATTGTAGGAGGTTTTTCCACCACATTAACATTCTCAATCATAGAAGGTCACACCGAGATCTCTCCCAACTCCTTGAAGGCAAAGGAAGCCAAGCAAAGTGGAATTTATGAGGAGTCAAGTTCCACTCTTCTCGAGATCAAGTACAAATTATTCCTACGTTTTAGGGAGTTGTTGGTAGCTACCCATTTGTATAAATAAGCATATGCAAGAGCTCACTAGGATTCAAACTTTGTATTCATCTAGGTAGCTTTGGAGCTCTAATTTAGTGTAATTTGTTACTGTCATATGATGTACTAGAAATTTTTATGCAATGATAATGAGAAGTTGTTTGTTCCATCACTGATTTAGTCTCAGAGGGCTGATTCTTTTAGGTTAGGGCCAAATCCATTGGATAATTATTTCTTATGTATTTATATTCTATATTTATGTTTCATCCCTTTGTTTTATCTCTTTGAATTGTAGTAGCAGAAAAAATATATAGAAACTGTGCTTGTGGCCTCTCTTTCTGACCTCTCTCATAGGAGCTTGAGGAGAAGGATATCCAATCAAAGATCAAAAATAGCTTGTTTATGATTTCTTGGAAGCTTAGATATTTTTTTTATCATGTTCATAATATGCCTACTATACGTTAGAAGTTATGCTTAGATCATATTTTAGCATAGGTTAAGTAGGGTTTTATATTGAAATCATCTTTTCCACTTTTAAACATGTTAGTTTGTCAATAATCAATGCATGAATGTGTGTCGTCATTGCAGAGTTTTCTATAGTTGCAGGGAAAGGACCATTTTCATCACAGTCACCCTTCTTCTCTCCAACCTCCAATTCTGCCACTAACACCCTGTTTTGTGAATCCATCTTCACCACCATCGTGAGCAGCCCTCCAAGTGTAGAACATGTCGTCCAAGGGTTTTGAGTTGGGCTGGAGATGTTGGTCACTTGTCCCTCACCTATTTCAACCTTCTCCCAACTTTCCGCACCTTCCTTGCACCCTTTTCATCCTTATATCCCTCTCCACCCGTTACCTATAACAATTACTAAACATCGTGAAGAAAATTCTTGTAGTAGCGTTGCAGGTCACCATTTTCACTCCAACTTAGATCCTTTTTGCCTTTTGAACCTAAAATATGATCCATTTTACCCCCATATTTGAATTCATGGTCATAAGAGACCCTTAGGCTACTCCAAATCTCCTTCCTTCCTTGCTGCAAAAAGAGACTAGGAATTAGCATTTTATTTCATTTCAGAATTAGATTGAATAGGAAGACAATTTACATGGAAGTAAAAGTTTAGTGAAGTAGTAGATAGCAGTTGTTTTATGCTTTTATGAAATCTTTTATTGTTTACAATAATTTCCTTACTACAAATGAATAGATAGCTCTATGAATTATTTCCCATAGGATAATTTCATTTTCCTCCAACTAGGTTAATTGTTTATTCTTTGCTTTCAATGTCAATTGCAAGTAAAAGTTTGATAGACACTCTTTTTGTCTTATATTAGAATAAATTATTTTCATTACATTAGCTAGCTTCACTTTAATCAAGTCGGAGGAATGACCTAAAACTAATACTGACCAGAAGACCTAGTTTTTGGTGCCATGAGTATAATCCATTATCTAATTTTTTATGAACCTCGGGTCGATAGATAAAGCTGAGTATCCCTTGGGAGTTTCAACACTCTTGGTGTAATAACAAGGCCCACCAATACCCATCTTGGAGCATTATATATATATATATATATATATATATATATATATATATATCATAATCATAAACATAAAGAATAAGAGCTATGACTTTACTAGTGAATGTGGGATGAACAGAACCTGTGTCTTCAAAATGTTCTTCTAGATTCTCGATGTAAATGCCCAAAGAAACATGAGATAAGGGACATCCTTGTTTGAATTTGATATTTCATTTAATTTATTATGGTCGACCCTTAATGGTTCTAAAATTTAAAAAATCCATTATCAACTTGTCCCAACACCCTAAATTGGAGAGGAACTGTTATGTCCTCCAATGAGGTTATCCTTTAGGGGGGGGAATATATTCAAAAGGTTATTTTTTTATGATAATAATTTTAGGTGAAAAATAGTTTATATAATTTAAATATCTCACATTTCTCCTTATTTCAAAACTCTAATACTATTTTTCACTATGAAGTTTCATGCAAATTTGTTCTTAATTAAACAATGTTCATTTACTCTTCACACTAGTCAATATATAAATATTATTCTTATTTCAGATTTTAAGGTTAGTTACATATAATATCTTAGTTTCATTTTCCCTATAATTGTTATACCCAAAAATTCTTCCTTCAAATTTAAGTGATAATGTTTTTAATATTATATGATTTTTGTAAACCTATCTCCTCCTTTATCCCCCAATGGTCTAACCAAGATTTGGCATCCTTATGCGATCCCCACTTGAGCCAAAGAGGCTGGTTTTGGCTAGAGTTAGAAGCAAATTTAAGAAACATTTTAGCTTCCACGTCGTTTAATTTGTTCTTATACATATGATACCCCGTCATGGTCATCCTTTCAATGAGGGAAATACTTGCTTCAGTCAAGAGAATAGTATATGAAGTATTTTATTTAATATTATGATGGTAGGTTGTAAAATACTTTTGTATCTGTTCTATATTCCTCCATGACTCTCTAGAAATAGGGAAACCCCAAACCTCACATCTATATAAAATAATAAGAGTGATGATAGTTTCAAAGAGAATATTTATTTATTTATTTGGTAACATATATAATATTTGTGGACTCACAAATATTTTTGAACCCATAATAAGCTTTCCATCCTCCATTTATTCTTTTCTCAATGTTATAATTCCAACTGAGCTTGTAATGCATTTCATTTCCAAGATATTTGAGTGAAGGAAATTTATATAAGTAGTTTTTGTCTTATATGAAAGTATCATATCTGATATTATTGGATTTAATTATCATGACTTTAATTTTGTTTGTATTAAAAATCATACCTGATGAGGCCCATCATTAGGTATATTGTAAGGGGTTAAAATTCCATGCTTCAACCTATTAAGTTACCTCTCTCTCATATTTATTTACATTTTTGTCATATTATGCTTAATGATAATGGTATAGGATGTTTTTCATGTCTGTTTTCCTAATCTAAATTAATTTAAGGAAATGAAGCCATTTTTGAGATATTTTCCACCTAAGGGCTCCAAGTAGACAACAAGAAGAGATTGTAGGAGGTTTCTCCACCACCTTAACATTCTCAATCATAGAAGGGCACACCGAGATCTCTCCCAACTCCTTGAAGGCAAAGGAAGCCAAGCAAAGTGGAATTTATGGGGAGTCAAGTTCCACTCTTCTCGAGATCAAGTAGAAATTATTCCTACCTTTTAGGGAGTTGTTGGTAGCTACCCATTTGTATAAATAAACATATGCAAGAGCTCACTAGGATTGAAACTTTGTATTCATTTAGGTAGCTTTGGAGCTCTAATTTAGTGTAATTTGTTACTGTAATATGATGTACTAGAAATTTTTATGCAATGATAATGAGAAGTTGTTTGTTCCATCACTGATTTAGTCTCAGAGGGATGATTCTTTTGGGTTAGGGCCAAATCCATTGGATAATTATTTCTTATGTATTTATATTCTATATTTATGTTTCAGCCCTTTGTTTTATCTCTTTGAATTGTAGTAGCAGAAAAAATATATAGAAACTGTGCTTGTGGCCTCTCTTTCTGACCTCTCTCATAGGAGCTTGAGGAGAAGGATATCCAATCACAGATCAAAAATAGCTTGTTTATGATTTCTTGGAAGCTTAGATAGTTTTGTTATCATGTTCATAATATGCCTACTATACGTTAGAAGTTATATTTGTGCTTAGATCATATTTTAGCATAGGTTAAGTAGGGTTCTATATTGAAATCATCTTTTCCAATTTTAAACATGTTAGTTTGTCAATAATCAATGCATGAATGTGTGTCGTCATTGCAGAGTTTTCTATAGTTACAGGGAAAGGACCATTTTCATCACAGTCACCCTTCTTCTCTCCAACCTCCAATTCTGCCACTAACACCCTGTTTTGTGAAGCCATCTGCACCACCATTGTGAGCAGCCCTCCAAGTGTAGAACATGCCATCCAAGTGTAGAACATGCCATCCAAGGGTTTTGATTTTGGATGGAGATGTTCGTCACCTGTCCCTCACCTATTTCAACCTTCTCCCAACTTTCCACACCTTCCTTGCACCCTTTTCATCCTTATATCCCTCTCCACCCGTTACCTATAACAATTACGAAACATCGTGAAGAAACTTCTTGTAGTAGCATTGCAGGTCACCATTTTCACTCCAACTTAGATCCTTTTCTCCTTTTGAACCTAAAATATGATGCATTTTACCCCCATATTTGAATTCGTGGTCATAAGAGACCCTTAGGCTACTCCAAATCTCCTTCCTTCCTTGCTGCAAAAAGAGACTAGGCATTAGCATTTTATTTCATTTCAAAATAATTAGATTGAATAAAGATAATTTACATGAAATTACAAGTTTAATGAAATAGTAGATAGGAGTTGGTTTATTCTTTATGAAATTTTTACATCTACAATAATTTCTTTACTAAAAATGAATGCATAGCTCGATGAATTATTTCCCATAGATAATTTTTCCTCCAACTCATAACTATTTATATTTTTCTTTAAATGTCAATTGCAAGTAGGTAAAAGTTTGATAGACACTCCCTTTGTCTTATATTAGAATAAATTATTTTCATTGCATTAGCTAGTTTCACCTTAATTCAAATCGAGTAGGAGGAATGACCTAAAGTACTACCGACTAGAAGATCTAGTTGATGGTGGTATGAGTAGAATCCATTGTTTGTTCTTATAGCACTGGCTACCTCTAAGATTTTATGAACTCTGCTGATAGAGGTCCGAGTAGCCCTTAGGAGTTTCCAACACTCTCGTGGAATACCAAGGCACACCTCAATACCCATCTTGGAGCAAGTATTAATCTTTAGAGAATTCTAGTTTCTTCAAAATATTGTAATGGCCTCTATCAACGCATATATATATATATATATATATATATATATATATATATATATATATATATATATATATATATATATATATATATATATATATATATATATATATATAATCATAAAAATAAATAATAAGAGCCATGACTCTTACTGGATCGTGATGAATAAAACATACTACTTAAATGTTCTTCTAGCTTCTCGAAGTAAATGCCCAAAGAAACATGAGATAAGGGACATCCTTGTTTGAATTTGATATTGCATTTAATTTATTATCGTCGACCCTTAATTGTTCTAAAATTTAAAAAATCCATTATCAACTTGTCCCAACACCCTAAATTGGAGAGGAACTGTTATGTCCTCCAATGAGGTTATCCTTTAGTGGGGGGAATATATTCAAAAGGTTATTTTTTTATGATAATAATTTTAGGTGAAAAATAGTTTATATAATTTAAATATCTCACATTTCTCCTTATTTCAAAACTCTAATACTATTTTTGGTATAAATATCCACATTATATATCTCATAAAGAATCATACTCATCTAATTTCAAAAGGGAAAGAGAAATAGAGAATCATATTTCCTTATTTTTAAGTAGGAAAGAAAAAATTGAAATCATATTCACCAATTTTCAATAAAAGGGGCAATTTTTTTTTCATATATAGTTTTAATGCTCATGCTATTCATATATTGTATTTGATGTAATTATGCTTTGAAAATTTTGATCTAAGCCATTATGCATCTAGTGGCAAGATTGACCATGTATAATGAAATTATGTTGTATGTATTTCCATCAGATATAAAATGTATACATATTTTATTTATTTAAAATATCAAAAAATTAACATTATATATTTTGTTCTAATTGAACCATGTAAATCAAAATTTATGAAATCATTTAATCGTATCATGGAAGTTATAGAAATCTATTAAGGTATTTTTTAAATAGTTTAATAATGGAGAAATGATTTTACTAACTTTATATAATTTTCTATGAACAAAAAGGATTTATATTTGGAGATATAATTTAAACGGTCCAATATGAAATGAGAAATGCATTTGAGTATTTTTATTTTTATTATAATATTGTAGTGAACTAATTTTACTTGAACCAACAATTAAGTTTCTAATTAAGTTTCTAATTGAAATTTTTTATTTACAGTTAAGTAATATAGATAAATTTATAATTTTAATATTTCAAAAATATATTTATATCAACTTTTATAACTATAATGGAGAAGAATAATGGATTTATGGTAATCTTTTAATATATTATTGATTTTACTTTAACAAGTTATGATTATACAAGTGGCTTAGTTAATAATTTATAGAGTAAAACCTCAAGTACTTATTGGGAGGTTGGTGACCACTTTTTGTTTTATAGGGAGTTTATTGATGACTTTTGTTATAAAAATGAAATAAAGGATAGTTGTCATAGATTGTTCAAGAGTGAATGCATTTTATATGTTATCAATATTATTCCATATATAAACCCATGTATGTGTATTTTTCTATTATAATAGATGGAGGGTTTAGATAATAAAAAATTATCCATCTATATATTTTCAAAAAAAAATTGTTACTACTTATAATAATATATTATATGAGTTATGAATAGAAGATTTCTTCAAATTATGAGTTCTTATATAAATAGTTGTTACATATGTCTTTTTAAAATTTAGTTTTTTTTTTTATGTTTAGTGACTTTAACATAGATAAAAGAAAAATACCTCAGCATGTTGCAAAGAACTTAAATGGCCAAATATACTCTTATACGCATTTAAATTTTTCATAACTACTTTTTTTACATAGTATTGCATTTTCTTTTACTATATATTGAAGAATATCCGTAGTATCTTATAAATAATGTGTTACGTTTGTTATTTATCTGATCACTTTTAGGTATTAATCCATAAGAAAAGATAATGCATATTTTCCTAAATATATCATTATATATATTATAGGTATATTTTTCTTATTTATTACAATAACATATCATATTTAAGATTTTTTATATAACTTGTGGTTACATGCCCATTTTCAACTCATGAAATTTTAATTTTATGGACTTTAATGCAAGTATGATACTTTTGTCACCGTTTTGCAATGTAATTTTATTTTACTAAGAAAAATATTATTGATTATAATTAAATAAAAAATGTTATTTTTAATTCGGTTTTTATTTACAAATCTTTTTATTATTATAGCTATAGGTAATTCCATTTCTACCCGTTCAAACTAATCTTAATAGAATTCAAAAGATTAATAACTTGATCTTGGGATTTTATCCTTTTCAAATATATAAACCCTTCAATTTATCCATTTTGATCTCCTTTATCAACTTTATACTATGATTATGGCTTAGAAATGTAGAAAGGCAAGTTGTCATTTTCCCTATCCCAAATTGGTGTTGTAAAGGGTTTCTTAAAAAGATTATTTCAATGATTAGTACCAATTTCCACCATATCATTGAAATCTATTTGATAAGAGACCTATGTTAATAGAGTGTACTGTTAAAATTATAAATAACGTAATTATTAAATTTGGTAAATGAATTATCTCAAATTGTTTCAAAATATATAGAGAGATATGAGTGTTGTAAGGTTTTGAGAATCGTAACTTCTCAAATTTTAAAGTTTTGAAGATTTGGTTATCTTTTCATCCATACCAATTATATTATTAGGAGGGGATTATTTCAACTCATCTTTGAATGAATATTAAATCTAAAAAGAAAATTTCACTTTATAATGTGAAGTTTAATTGATGGAAAGAGATAAGCTGAAATTAATTTTGAAAGTTATAAATTGAGAAATTAGAGTTATTAAATATGAATGGCAATATATTAATACGATTGATCTGAATAAATTATATACAAATATTTTTATCATTTATTTAAACTTTATTACAAGGGACTCAATGTTAATCTCATATAGAGTCTGATTTTGAAAGTGACATTCTTTCTTTATGTGGCTGACTCAATATATTTAAGCGACAGGTTCTAGTCAAAGAACTTAACTAGATATATTTTATGATGACCCAACCCAATAATAAAATTGACTTTATTTTATGTAATTTATTATCTAATTTGTTAATATTTTATAAATTAATAGGAAGATACATTCCCTACAAAAAATAGATTGAATCTGATTCTTATAACTTCACATTATTTTGACATTTTTTGAATATATGACGCAAATTAATGTGCTATAAAGTTACCTTGCTCATCACTATTAATGGGGGAATTCATCTTTGCAATATTTTTATCTTTTGGAATTTTTTTGTTTCATAATGTTATTCATAGAAATAACCATGGGTGCTCAAAGTGATATTGATATTTTCCATTAAAATGTCCACATGTAAGCTTACAATCATAACCATTCATATAACAAGTAGATTGCACTAAAATATGCATATAAGGTATAACATGGAGAAAAGTATTAGTGACAATATTACCCAAGAAAAAAACATTGGTCATAAATATTTTTCCAGTTTAAATAATTTAACTCAAAATTTGTGTCTAATAATTTTTTTCAAAAAGGAATATTAACATAATTGGTAAGTTTTTTTCATGAAAAAATTGATGATTACTCTATCTTAAGATGTAAATTGAATACAAAATCCATGATAAATATCATATCCTTAAATTATTTCATGCTTCCAATCTCTTCTACAGTTTTGTCGTAGGAATAGTATCACAAGATTTTCTAAAGCCAACAAAACAAAACAATATATTATGTTTATTATTGTAACATTTATCTATAATGATCATTAGAGTAACGTGGTAGTCCAAATTTGAACAATGTCTCATAAACCCAACTTGGCCTTTAGTTCTTTTACCATGGCTTTCTAACCATAGGTTAATATTATTTTCTGAAATAATTCCACATAACTTGGTAATAAGTTGGTTAATCATAATGGTCTTATAATTAGAAATAATGATTTTATCCCACTTTTAAATATAGGTCAAACAAGGATCTACGTCGAATGTTTATGGAAGCCTTGTTTAAGTTCCAAAATGAAGAGCTTTTGTATGTGAGGAATAAGTATAGACCCGCACATTTCATCTTGGTAGTCTTGAATATCCTTATATTTCTAATAAGTGAGTTGTTTAGCACCAAATTCAATGCATTCCAAATAATATATAACATCATATATAGGGGCATTCAAAATAGTTTCTATGGAATTAGGGGATTTAAAAATGATTTTAAGGTATGAATTCCATTCTTCAAGGGAACCAGCATTATTTTCTTTTACGAATTTAAATTTTCCTCCAAAAGCCTGTAGAATTAGGTTTACATAAGTGTAATAAATGGTTTTTCTTTCTATTTATATGGTACCTTTCCATCCTTTTAATAAGACATTTGGACACACTTATCAAGCTTTAAATATTCATTAGGATCATCCCTAATCACTATTTTACAAATTTTACAATCATTATCATACCAAGTGTTGGTAGTTCTATTATTCTTTTTATTTGACACCTCAATAGAGAACTTGATAACTAAAGTGGAGAGGGTTGTAGTAAAATTATGATATGTTAAGAGATGTAAATATCTATCTAAATATTTTGAAAATATATCCATTTTAGTTTTGTTGAACATCATGTGCCTTTGATTCTCCCAATTTTCTTTAATGTGGCTTTTGTGCATGGAAAAAATTGGAGTTATGATAAATTTTTATCATCAAAATTAGGATGATGGTCATCTAAGAGGTCAACATTTACAATTTTTTTTGAAACAAGGAAAATATATATCACATAGTCCATGATAACACTACAAAGCCCATGAATATAAGTAATCTAGTTAGATTTTGGAAACTTGATTATGCCATTGAAAATTATAAGGTTTTAGTTTTACGATTGTTAATTGTAGGGAAAGGAGACCAAGGACAAAACAGGGTCAGGGAAGCAAGGTCATTGATATGTTTTATGTGCTTGAGGGGTTGTTGAAGGTTATCTGGAATCGTGAGAAGGCTTGAAAGGTAATCCAAGGTGGAGTTGGCGTAGCCACAAGCGACGTGGCCACTGCCTAATTTAAGGGTTTTCAAAGGAAAACAAGGGTAAAGCTAAGTTTTTTAAAGGATGGCAAAGCCTAAGAGCCCTCGACGAGGGGTCAAAAAGAATTTTAAGGGTTGTTGAAAGGTGGTCGCAATAAGTGGGTTGGCAGCTACTGGTTATAGGTTATCCACGAGAGGGGTATAGGCTTGTTTAGTGAAAAACTACATAAGGATAAGGCTACCAAGGGGAGGATGCAGGCCTAGTATTGTATCCAAGGACTAAAATGTTGCTTAGGAAGATGGATGATAGGATAGGGTGTTATTATAACAGAGCACAATTTTGAGGAGCTTGGTTGAGTGTTATAGCAAAAAGTAAAGAGCTGTCGAGGTGTAAAGGTGTAGTAGCTAGTGACAATTATGGTTTTGTCTTGATTCCTAGGAGGGCAGGCTCAAGTCTAGACACATGAAGGAAAAAAAGGACAATAAGGCTGCCAAGTGGGAAGGGGACTTTCTAAACTCCTAAAGGGAGCTAGCCACAACAATTCAAAGAGTATAAGTAAACATTTTTACTAGGTGAAATGAAAATAAAATGAAATGAAATATATATAAATATATATATATATATATATATATATATATATATAGATATTCATACATACATACATACATACATACATACATATATATATATATATATATATATATATATATATATATATATATATATATAACCAACCAAGATATATCTTAAGTTGAATTTATCAAAATCCAAAAAAGATCAAATTTGTAAGGGTGAAAACCACTATTTTGAGTGAAAAACTCAATGAAGGTTTTGTACCTTTAGAGATTTGATCCATCTCCACGTTTGAGAGATCTAGAGTTAAAACGGAGCTTGCAGATTTATTCATAAAAAAATGAATTTATGGTTGTCCTATAATAATAATAATCATTAAACATATTAGGCCATTAATGGAATACTAAATTAGGGTTTCCTTAGAATGGGGAATTAAGGCTCATGAATAAAAAAGAGAGGATTTTTGGTATTCCATTTTATTGTTATTGTTCTGATTTTGAGATTTTCTTTGTCCATTCATTATTCATATCCTTTTAATATTTTCCCAACTGTAATGTCCACAACATAATCTCTCAGTAATTATTTGATGCAATCCACATTCTTTGCGGGTTTGGGGACATTTGTGAGGGGCCCTTTGAAGTTAGGCTCCCTCCCTTTAATATCACATGGGAAATTCATAGATTCGCCTGAAGTATCATGGGACCATCCAGACACCTATGAAGTATCAAGTGACCCCTCAGTTCCACGGGACAAGAAACTAACGAAGAATGGAATATTACTTTAATATAGATATATAATATTTAATAAACTTTCAAGTTTATTTTTCTTTTTTTTAGCAAGTTTGGAAATTGTTTTCGTTTGGTTAAGAGTTAATTTTTTTAAACATATAGAAAGACATTAAAAGCTTAAAAATGAGTCATAAATAAAAAAGTAGTAATTAAAAAATGACATAATTTTTCTTGAATAACCTTAATAAATTAGAATCTAAAACTGTACTACTACTAATTTGACAACATTCATACTATACAATATAATTACAAAAACTACATTCATTGTATTTTTCATGCACATACACATGAAATAATTATGGTACACGCCACTTTCATCTACGTTGTGAAGGACATGTAATGTATTACAATTCTCTAAATTTCATTTTGAAATCATCTAGGTTTGTTGCAGTATAAAATCCATGACTCTACATTTGCGACAACTGCTGACTTTGAATAGATTGTTACAATCTGATGTTTCAAAAAGTGAGGGTTCATTGTTTATAGTCATTTATTTTCTTATGAAGACCCTTTCACACCACGTATGTGTCCTATGATCCCATATTAAATTTCAAACCCTCCAATTTCTTCGAATATAGCGCAAGAAGATACGGTGTGGTGTAATGAAATCCACAAGAAAATTATGTGAAGATACAATGTGATCTCCTGAAATCCATAGGAAAATTCTAGGAAGTGACATAGTATGTTGGTCAACGCATGCAAATATTAGCCTCTAAAATTTTCCCTAGATGGACCTATATTGGTAAGTTTGTAATCCAAAAAAATCTTTGTTGGATTTATAAAAAATGACAGAAAAATATATTTGAAAAAAAGTGGAAATGTAAAATAATGAGAGTACTTAAAATGTCTTAATATAAGAATTTATTTTTTTCAATGGCTTTATTTTAAAATAATATATAATATGTACATAGTTAACATTGAAATATTTTATTAACATGAGCATTGTAATATATTTATTTTGGAAGTCAAAAATTTCTATTAATTCTTCAAAAAACTACATCACGGTAGTTTCATAACCAAAATTCCTAGAGTCTTATTCCGACTAGACTTGTAGGCTAGGAGGTACTAGAAAAAACATCAAGACAAAAGTAATATAACATTAGAGGATTTTAAGCAAGTTTCCCATAGTAGAGAAAATTGACCCAATATCCAAAAGAAACTAACCATCATCCTTGAAAATATGCATTCCCAAGATCTAGAGCATCCATTCCATCTCCCACTAGCATATGTTGGCGAAATGCCTCATATACATGTTCTTCCATGTCTGCTAGATGTCCCTCCAAATGATCGTCCCTAACATGTATCTGTTAATTCCCAAGTCACCCTTGTGTGTGCACCCTCTTTGTCACTACATCTCCCACCATGGTCCCCTTTCTACTAAAATTCCAATGGATCGACGCTTTGCAGTATGTCTCAAGAAATCCTTTCTTTCGGACCAGCACTTGGACCTATGACACTGCAAAAGCATTCGACCACTGCCCCACCTTAGCCCCACACACATATTCTTCTCACCTTCCCTTCTCACAAAGAAACAACATGCACACTCAACTCAAATACACCCTCTAGGGTCGATGGTGTTATGTGGATAAATCCTTCTTCCAGACAAGAACGATCTCCCTAGTATCCTAAGGATATCTAGAAACAAACATCCAAATGCAAACCATTTTCTCCAAATCATCTGTGATTCAAAATTATTAAATAACGAAGTATGAGGACATGTCCCTACCTAAAGTCCAATGCTTGCTGAAATCTTCTATCTAGTCGCTCCAAAAGAGGTCACTTCAACATGTGAAACCTAGGATCAAAGATAGATAAAAGGATTAAAGGCACCTACAAGATATAATAATTAATAAAACACTAATCTATCTCAGTGATCAATGAATCCAAGAATTAAATGTAATATCCCATTTCGAGGATATCTCTAAAACACGACAAATTCCAACTAGAGATGGACTGGGAGGGCATTTACCAGATATTCCACCTCTGAAAGAGGATGAGATCTGGAGGATACCTGGCCCTTTCTAGACTCTTTCTATAGATCTTCTTGAATAATCCCACTCAAAAGCTCAGATACCACTGTAATATCCCAAAAATGGATTTCTCAGCAAATCATGCCTGAAAAACGTATTTTTCAGGAATTTGTGCTTAAAATATCATATAAAGTGTTTAAGAACACTTAAAAACCCACTCCGAATACTGAACCAACCTTTACTCAGCTTTTATGGGCAAAAAGGTGGGGAAAAGTGAGGATTTTGGCCCTAAAATGAGTGTATAAGAAAATATGCGTAAAATTAAGGTTCAAGGTTCTATAATATGTTATATTCGGTCAAAAGGATATTCATGTATAATTTCAGCAAAAAAAAAAGGCATTTTACTAAGTTAAACAGTTCCTCCTTCCTGACTAGTCAAGAAAATCCCTGATTTCCCATGACTTTGAGTATGCAGAAATTTACTGAAGAAAGGGAAGAATATTATATAAAGGAATGAGATGTAAAATAGTATTAAAAATCATGAATTACTTTAGGAACGTGGCATAGGAATTAATCAAGTTTAAACAACAATTTTACATAGAAAATCCCTCAAGATTGAGGTGCTGCAGGACAAGAGAATGACCTAGAAACCCTTCAGCGTTACTTCCAGGAGGCTGAAGCTTATTTTTATTATATTACATATCTGAAACTGATAAATACATGAAATCAGAGATCTATAATGGAGAAAAATGCCCAAAGGGCTCTCTATTACATTCCCCTTGGGGATTTCAACAATACATGAAAATGTCGGAGTAGTTGGGCAACTACGGCAACTATGGAACTAGAAATATGTAGAGAAGGATGAATAATATGAAAATATATGAATTAGAACTCCTCCAATGGATCTCCAAAGTGGAAGGCTGGTCCTTACACTTGAGATCCGACCCTCCAATCAATCTGCAAAACCCCGCAGCAAATGCACTATGAAAATAATGCAGCTATTGGAGAAACTACATAGTAGGGGAAAGAATATGTGTTGGCCTAATGCCAAGATCTACAAAGAATCTCTCAAGCTTCCAAACTGATCCTCCAAAGGCAAGAAAGACTCCCCCTCTGAAAAACAAGCAATGGAAGTGGTGTTGTGGAGTCTCCACAGCAACACCCTACAACACAGTATTATGCTGCTACAGAAATAACGCTATCCTGGAGTATGATGGTTCGGTATCGAACCAAAATAATGATGGGACAACCTCACCTGAGCAGGCACTTGAACTCCCCCAAGGCTGAGGGTGAGATCCCCGAACGGAGACACTCGGTGCACTAAATAGTGCTGCAGACTAGTTAAACAACCAGTGTGCTCAAGAAGTCTAAATGACCATCTCAATATCATAAACATATGCTCGAATGGAAATAGCTCTCCTCCCCTCCATTTATATAGCAATTGGAGACTCGTCATGGTCCCTTCCTCTAAAAACTTCCCTTCCTCTAGAAGCTTCCCTCCTACGTTGTCATGTAGTGCTTTCCAACTCATACCCTGCGCTGGTTGACTTGTTCAAACCTATTTTGAAAATATCTCATTTCACACAGGAGGGTGTGAAATCTGGTTCCATGGCTGATCCCTTTTCATACTAAAGGGATTTTATTTACGTTTTTATTATCTTTGGGCCTCCTTACCCAATTATTCATCTCCTAAATGAGTCTAGACAAAATTTAATGTTCCAATTTATTGAAGAAAAATTTGGAACATTACAATTAAATTACTCAATAGATACATGAAAAATTTAATGAGAAAATAGAATCCATTTGTATTATCTTATATAGTAAGAAGTAACATTACAACCTTGTCGCCTTGATGTCATACAAGTTCTTCGAGGGTCCTGAACAATCGTTCTCTCTCGGTTTGAGAAGCCTTCTTCTCTTTGTACTAGCATGAATTTATGGACATGAGTGTGTGATCATTGTCATGCCAATGATGAATAGTGTAGAGAGTATGAACTCTTCGGAGTTTCTTTAGCAATTACCTTATGCAAGCTATATTCTACCCTTCAGACTGAAACATGAGCTCAATTTATAGGGAAATGGAGGTAGTTTCTATTCCATGAAGTGTGGGATAAATTTCTCTCATAAAGGGTTTTTAGCTCCAAATGCCAAGGGATAAGCTCCGTTAATGAAGGGATAGAGCTCCATGAGTGAAGGGATGAATCTTGACCTAATTACACTTCTAGAAGCCTTCAGCTGGGAGAATATTCAACCAGCTAGGCTTCTAGAACTTACTTTTTCGTTTATTTTACCTTTTACGAGGGTCTGCAGGTTTTATAAGAAAAACGTGTGGGACGTGCCACAAGCTACAGAGAAAGTATCTGCAGATCCACAGGCAAGGGCTAGGAAATGTGCGGAGTTAGACTTTTTAAGGTTTTAATGAGCTTTTCTCCAATTCTAAGACTTGGTTTAGAAACTTTAGGGTTTTTGAATTCTAAGGGAGCATGATATAGGTGGTGATAGACCCATATGAACAGCTAAATTTCATGGTGACAAATTTTAGTGTAACATATGGACCACCCCCAATACAGCTTGCCCATAGGCCTAGTATTCACAAGTTGACAATCAACCCCATCAAAGAAAATGTTGCTCACCACCACACAACCCCACCCAAAAACTATACCTGCGAGGGTAGCAAAGATATCATGGTCATCATAACCCCAAATGAAAAGGACAATATAAACAAAACCATAAGAATTTACCTGCACTATAGTGAAATTGGGTCACCCCCGAACCAAGCTACAAATGAATCAAGACGTGAATCCTGCACCAGACTCACGTTGCAACTATTGATTGTAAACCACTTCCTGTCATAGTGGTCCAGGGTCCTAGATATTTGTATTCAAAACAACCTCCCAGGAGCATGGTCTGGCCTAAGAATTAAGCTACGCTGCACACCTAAAGAACTACCACCTGGAAAAGACTCCACCTTCATCTCGAGTCACATACAAATGAGATCCCCGACTACGAAAACAATAACTAAATCCCAAACGTTCTTAATAACATTCACCAAGCTCATGCTAGATGAGGTGTGTTAGACTCCGTCTTGTCAGTCCTCTGTCATTTCTCGTCATTTGTAGTCATTAATGCCATTTGGGGTAAAAAAGAGTCATTATAATTCTTGAGTCCAGGTTTTTGTCTTCAGAAGTACTTCAATAACATGTGCAGGCCAGAGGAAGGTTCAATAAGTTTCTTATTTCAAGATTTTCATCATCATTAATGTTCAAGGATGATTCTTCTCCAAAACCCTGTTTTGGAGAAGAAATTGGCAAATTAGTTGTTTGTAATAACCATATAATTTTCCATCTTGAAGATTTCAAATGCAGGCTCTATGTCACCTTGCCAAACTTCATGCTAAATATCCCTGCAAAGCAGACAAAGAAAGGACATCATTCAAGTCAGAAAATCAAAAGGAAATTTGAAAAGCAGAGATGGAGGAGTGTGTGGACCTGATTATGAAAAAGTTAAAAATAAGGGGTGTGTATAATGACCACACTCTTGCTTATCAGAGCTGAGTTGGACCTGTGGAGTGGTTGAAACCTTATACCGATGATACAATCAAATAGCTAGGGAAGAAGGGAGTGAAAAGTCTTCTCACAGTACCTATCAGGTTAATCATTCATTTTGAATATCATGCATTTTTGGACAAAGGTCTCCTAAATGAAGGCATAGTATTTCACTTTCAAGTGTGAGACTGACTAGCCAAAATGCATAACCATCTTGTGGGAACTAATTTATTAGCTGCAGAAAATGGACTGAACCGTAAAGTATTTTGGTGCTTGTTTGCGGTACAATTTTTTGTCTTCTAGCTGATGCCACTAGAGAGAATAGATGGTTGGCAGCATTAATGGAAGAGTTTGGAAATGATAGCAAGGACGTGCTTCTTGACATTGGAATGATACATCGAGAGATTCTATGCCAAGTTGCGCTTATTGAGGATTCAAAGGCAATGATAAAGAAAGAAGATGGCAATGTTTCCACTTCCAGCAGTGTCACAACTGATTTGAATGTGCATGCAAGTGACATTGATGATCACTTGCCAACTTCTGTTGGGCATCATGTGGATCTTATTTTGAATCAGCGTAGGCAGTCATCTGTTTGGAATGCTGAGCCTCAAATTTTTGATCTGATACATTTATTCCATGATATGGATCACCGTGCATGGCTTCAAAGAAGGTTAAACATTGATTCCTCTGCCCGAGGACGACAAGCCTATGTTCGTCAAACACAATCTTCTAATTCTGATGAAGGCTTTTCCAGAAGCAAATTGGAAGGCAATAAGCAAAAGTCTCTCCATGTTTTTTGCCATGAGATATTAAGGTCATTGTCATTTCACATAAACCATTTGTTTTCAGAACTAGGAAAGGTAATGCATCTACGTTTGCAACCATCTTTCTGGATGATCTGAACTTTGATGGACATGCAAGTATATCACAGAGGGAGTTTCCATTCTCAATCAAATGTCGTTATTTGGGTAAGGTTGTTGATTTTATTCAGGCTATCATTGTGGATAGACAAGAATCATGTAATCCTATACTATTAAATAGTTTCTATGCACATGGTGTGATCAAGTTGATACTAACTACATTTCGAAGCTACAAGTCAATTTCTCTGGACGGTACTGCAGATGCCTGTCTTGATGGAAACAGATGGAGCCCATAATGATGAAAGTGACAAGACTTGGATATTTGGTACATTAGTAATTTATATAGGGCCGATGGATCACCTAGCAACCACCTTCTTTCATTTTTGGGAGTTCGTCATCAAGTCTCCTAGTGCAGACTATTCCCAATGGGACCGTTTCTCTTCCAAAAGGTTCAGAAATCTTTGCCAAGGTACTACAGTCCCAGGTCTTGAAGGTAGTTCATCCTGTGTGGAACCATCCCTTGTTTCCCCAGTGCAGTGTGGAATTCATCACTTCAGTTTGTTCCATAATGAAGCATGTCTATTCTGGAGTTGATGACAAAGTGGTGAAAGCTACAGGAGGCAGTGATATGTCAACTCAAGCTGTTGGACCACCTCCTGATGATTCGGCAATTGCAATGATTGTTGAAACGAGATTCTCGAGGGCAAGAGCAGAATAAGCCCTTAGAAATGTTCACTCAAATCGTGTTGAGCTGGCTATGGAGTGGATGTTTACTCATGCAGAGGAGCTGCCTTTAGAAACAGGGGAAGCGAATGAACATCTCTAGCTCAGCCAAAATGCGAATTGAAGAAAGGGATCTCATACTTTTCGATTTAGTCAGATGAGAAGGTTTCGTGGGAGAAGGTTGGTTGGTCCGAATTCCTTTTATGAACATAATGCTGCTGCTACTATAGAAGAAGAGGTCATTGAGTTTCTTGTCCAGTGACTAATTATTTCAGATGATTAAAATACACTGGAGAAAATGGTACGCGGGTCGATACATTCTTCACGCCGATGTTGAGGGAAAATTTGTCATATGCAGTAGCTTTTGGGACACCTGCTCTTCTCATGCGTTTCTTTATAATTATTTTCTGGTCTGGCCGGGGAGCCTATGTCGACGGACGAGTTTGCTGTTCATTGGCTTGATGTTGTTAAACTAAACTGCCGTGCAGAAGAAGTTGAAGATGTAAAGGCTATACAATTGGATTCTAGTCACACAGCCCACAGTGTGCACCTATATCTTTGCTATTAGAGAAGCACTAATAAGAACTGAACGTTCTCTGAAGTTGAGCGAGCAGAAATATTGGTGCGAGCATATAAAAAACTACCACTACAGTGGCACCCTGACAAGAATACAGACAATAATGGAGGAGGCAGAAGCCAAGTTCAGAGAAGTGGCAGTGCTTATGTGTAACTTGTTTAAAGCCTATATATTGCTAGCAGTAACATGGATGAAAACGCCCCAAAAGTTACAAAGGATGATAATTATAAAAATTGGTTTTTATTTCAAATAACAAATGTAATCTGGCAGTCAATTGCAAATACTTCGACATTCGATTCATCTTCAGAATATATGCGGTGGATTTGATCCATATTTTAGCATTAAAATATCAAGATCTTTTTCTAATTTCGGTAAAGAGGCAAACGCGTCTCCAGAAGGTTGAGGGCAGTTGTCTAAGATTGTGCAGAGCGGCATTCAAGAAATAGGATCAATTACCCATTTTTGGCTTCAGATATGATTCAAAGGATATCCACCATGGTAGAAAGATAGGTTCGATTGCAAATTTTGGTTTTTAGTTACGATTTCAGAGGCTCTGCATTACAGTTTCCGCATTCTAATTGGTCATCAGAAATGTTCAGTTGGAATAATGTAACGTTGCTTCAGAAGAGATGATTTCTTTGCTTTTGTTTGTTATTGATGTTAAAACAACGCCCTATTTTTATCAATCTACTGTCACAGCTCTGAGTGTATATATTGTATTGAAAATCATTTGTAAAGGGGAGAATTCTCAAAGCTGTGGGAGAAAAAACCCAGCGCTCTCACTGTACAGTTTGACGGAGGAATAATTAAATGGTGCAGCTCTGATTCATCAGATTCTTGTGGTGTGAAGTTTAACATATGTTTTTCTTCTGTTTCATATGTCTTTTGTAATGTTTCATAGCTCATTCATAATCGTTTCCAACTGAATACTTTACAGTAAGAAAGGTAGAATTTAGTCATTGCTCTGCCTTGAGGTGTTCAGATGTTCTATGTTTTCTTCTGTCTGTAAAGGACTCATTGATTAATGCCCTTTTCAGCTTCTTTAAATAGTCTTTCACCCCATATTATTTCAAGTTTGATTGTTAAACTTCATTCCTATCTCGCCTTATGAAATACCCTGTGCCTTTGATTAAATCTCCGTTTCATGCTGTTTCTTAATCCCACGCTGCCTAGAAAACCCCGTCATTTATTAAAAACCTCATTCATATCTATTTAATAGCCTAAAATTTGTTCCCCTTTTTAAGTCATCTCGCACCCTATTGCTCATTTTATCGAGATTGACTGGAGAGAGCCCTCTCCTGTCCTCGTAGGGCTAGCTACGAGGCTGAGCTTGGTTTGATGTGGCCTCGAGTTTTGCCTTTTTCAGCCTGAGGCAGATTCGAGCACTAACATAGTGGTGACCATACTGGGGAAGATGGTTTGTTGTTGATGTGACATTCGACTTGTAGATTGTCTTGCCCAAGTACATGAAATAAAGTTGCAGATCTGATGCTGATGGTGGACAACAGTCAGACACATATGAAGGCTGAAACATTCACCCAGTGAGTCCAACTCGATCCAGAGATTCCAGTGCCTGCTGATCCACTCATGCAATGGTAGGGTATGTGGCAAACCCTGCACTTTGTGAAGCTATAAAAGAAGTTAGATATCAGTTAGTGGATTTTGAAATTAATGAAGAATTTTTCAGTGTCTTTCTTCAATGTTTAAAATCTCCAAAGTTTCCTCTTGAAACTAAAACTAGTTTCTGTGAGTTAGTTGTTGAAAGAATTGAGAAGGAGATTCAGTATTTGAATGATCAAATCCAATCATATGAATTCCGAGATCCCAAAAAGTTCTTGGAAACTCTTCCTCCTTCAAAACAAGAGACAATAGAGCTACCTACAGATGTTTGCATTGACAGTGTGCAGCTGGAGGTATGTATTGCAGAGTTGGGGCAGCAAACGGAGTCTGGCTTTTGCGATCCTATTGCGATGTACATGGAAATGTTTTTCAGTTTGACTGATAGATCAAGCTGTCTTTTACATAACCAGGCTCATTATGTGCATGTAGGGCTGCCAGCAATTACATCTATGATCTGGTTGAAGCAATCTCAAGCAGCATTCTTCTCAGATTTACTTGAATGGTTGACCTGGCATTACAGCATTAATTGATCCATGGACTCTGCAGCAAAGTAGGGTAGATAAATAAGCAGCCAAAAGGCAGCATTTCGTTCTAGTTTCATTACAGTTTTATTTTGATGTTTGCCGAGTCAGTTTTTCAATCATTTCAGTCAAGTTTCAGTCCATAAATGAGTCGAAAGTCTCGTGGTGTCTGTCGAAATAATGATTCCATAGCCCAATGGATGAAGGCACTGTCTACTCTCCCAAAGATATGCTGTTCTTGGCACCTCCACGGAGCGGCAGCTGCCATCCCCATTGGAGCCAATGTTAGACTCCGTCTTGTCAGTCCTCTGTCATTTCTCATCATTTGCAGTCATTAATGCCATTTGGGGTCAAAAAGAGTCATTATAATTCTTGAGTCCAGGGTTTTGTCTTCAGAAGTGCTTCAATAACATGTGCAGGCCAGAGGAAGGTTCAATAAGTTTCTTATTTCAAGAGTTTCATCATCATTAATGTTCAAGGATGATTCTTCTCCAAAACCCTGTTTTGGAGAAGAAATTGGCAAATTAGTTGTTTGTAATAACCATGTAATTTTCCGTCTTGAAGATTTCAAATGCAGGCTCTATGTGACCTTGCCAAACTTCATGCTAAATATCCCTGCAAAGCAGACAAGGAAAGGACATCATTCAAGTCAGAAAATCAAAAGGAAATTTGAAAAGCAAAGATGGAGGAGTGTGTGGACCTGATTATGAAAAATTTAAAAATAAGGGGTGTGTATAATGACCACACTCTTTCTTATCAGAGTTGAGTTGGATCTGTGGAGTGGTTGAAACCTTATACTGATGATACAATCAAACATCTAGGGAAGAAGGGAGTGAAAAGTCTTCTCACAGTACCTATCAGGTTAATCATTCATTTTGAATATCATGCATTTTTGGACAAAGGTCTCCTAAATGAAGGCATAGTATTTCACTTTCAAGTGTGAGACTGACTAGCCAAAATGCATAACCATCTTGTGGGAACTAATTTATGAGCTGCAGAAAATGGACTGAACCGTAAAGTATTTTGGTGCTTGTTTGTGGTACAATTTTTTGTCTTCTAGCTGATGCCACTAGAGAGAATAGATGGTTGGCAGCATTAATTGCAGAGTTTGGAAATGATAGCAAGGACGTGCTTCTTGACATTGGAATGATACATCGAGAGATTCTATGCCAAGTTGCACTTATTGAGGATTCAAAGGCAGTGATAAAGAAAGAAGATGGCAATGTTTCCACTTCCAGCAGTGTCACAACTGATTTGAATGTGCATGCAAGTGACATTGATGATCACTTGCCAACTTCTATTGGGCATCATGTGGATCTTATTTTGAATCAGCGTAGGCAGTCATCTGTTTGGAATGTTGAGCCTCAAATTTTTGATCTGATACATTTATTCCATGATATGGATCACCGTGCATGGCTTCAAAGAAGGTTAAACACTGATTCCTCTGCCCGAGGACGACAAGCCTATGTTCGTCAAACACAATCTTCTAATTCTGATGAAGGCTTTTCCAGAAGCAAATTGGAAGGCAATAAGCAAAAGTCTCTCCATGCTTTTTGCCATGAGATATTAAGGTCATTGTCATTTCACATAAACCATTTGTTTTCAGAACTAGGAAAGGTAATGCATCTACGTTTGCAACCATCTTTCTGGATGATCTGAACTTTGATGGACATGCAAGTATATCACAGAGGGAGTTTCCATTCTCAATCAAATGTCGTTATTTGGGTAAGGTTGTTGATTTTATTCAGGCTGTCATTGTGGATAGACAAGAATCATGTAATCCTGTACTATTAGATAGTTTCTATGTACATGGTGTGATCAAGTTGATACTAACTACATTTCGAAGCTACAAGTCAATTGCTCTGGACGGTACTGCAGACGCTTGTCTTGATGGAAACAGACGGAGCCCATAATGATGAAAGTGACAAGACTTGGATATTTGGTACATTAGTAATTTATGCAGGGCTGATGGATCACTTAGCAACCACCTTCTTGCATTTTTGGGAGTTCATCATCAAGTCTCCTAGTGCAGCCTGTTCCCAATGGGACCGTTTCTCTTCCAAAAGGTTTAGAAATCTTTGCCAAGATACTACAGTCCCAGGTCTTGAAGGTAGTTCGTCCTGTGTGGAACCATCCCTTGTTTCCCCAGTGCAGTGTGGAATTCATCACTTCAGTTTGTTCCATAATGAAGCATGTCTATTCTAGAGTTGAAGACAAAGTGGTGAAAGCGACAGGAGGCAGTGATATGTCAACTCAAGCTGTTGGACCACCTCCTAATGATTCGGAAATTGCAATGATTGTTGAAACAGGATTCTCGAGGGCAAGAGCAGAAGAAGCCCTTAAAAATGTTCACTCAAATCGTGTTGAGCTGGCTATGGAGTGGCTGTTTACTCATGCAGAGGAGCTGCCCTTAGAAATAGGGGAAGCGAATGAACATCTCCAGTTCAGCCAAAATGCGAATTGAAGAAAGGGATCTCATACTTTTCGATTTAGTCAGATGAGAAGGTTTCGTGGGAGAAGGTTGGTTGGTCCGAATTCATTTTATGAACATAATGCTGCTGCTACAGTAGAAGAAGAGGTCATTGAGTTTCTTGTCCAGTGACTAATTATTTCAGATGATTAAAATACGCTGGAGAAAATGGTACGCGGGTCGATACGTTCTTCACGCCGATGTTGAGGGAAAATTTGTCATATGCAGTAGCTTTTGGGACACCTGCTCTTCTCATTCGTTTCTTTATAATTATTTTCTGGTCTGGACGGGGAGCCTATGTCGACGGATGAGTTTGCTGTTCATTGGCTTGATGCTGTTAAAATAAACTGCCGTGCAGAAGAAGTTGAAGATGTAAAGGCTATACAATTGGATTCTAGTCACACAGCCCACAGTGTGCACCTATATCTTGGCTATTAGAGAAGCACTAATAAGAACTGAACGTTCTCTGAAGTTGAGCGAGCGGAAAGATTGGTGTGAGCATATAAAAAACTACCACTAGGTTTATAAAAAGAAATGTTCTGAAAAGAGATGGAGAAGGTTAGTAGAGTGTATTTCCAATTTTGAAAAACTCGTAGAAAAAAATATTGAGGAAACACCAAAGATTGTGAAATAATTAAAACCCCTAGAAAATTACGAGAGAAAAAAGCTTGCATGGAAATTATTGTGAAATAATTAAAACCCCTAGAAAATTACCACAACTAAAAACCTTGCATGGAATTTTTTTGTGCTGAAGTCATGCATTCTACCAATCATACTATAAAATAATTTTTGCATAAATTTTCTATCACCTTTTCATACTTATAATGTCTTAAATTCATAATCTATTGACTCCAATAAATAACCAGAAGCTCGGATTATTCTCCATGCATCATCATACTAAGTAAAATACTTCACCAAATGCTTATTTTGGAAATATTCTGTGGAAAAATGTTTAATTGAACTTATTCCTATTCTTTAAATTTTGAAATATTCTACTCAATTTTGCTATACTCTTAAAATTTGAAGTCTAATTGGAGACGTATACTAGATAACCAAGTTTACAAAGCAAGAAACTAAATGAGTTCTGTTTTCCATAAGAATTTTTATATTCTGAATTAGTTAATTCTTTTCATTTCTCTACATTTATTTGTGAATTTAGATACATTTCCCAGTGACTATATTTTCATCATCTGACATATTCTACAAGTCATAATACACTTTATAAATAATATACATGAAACATAAACAGTTTGTAGAGGTTATTCAAACATAGCTATATTTTTAGTGATCCTTTCGGTTCATTATTTGCATATTTCATGGCTGCTATAAGCCTGACATAATCAGTTCTCAGTTGGTAGCTTGTTATCACAACTTTCATTGTTGATTGCAGAATCCAGATTATCCATGATATCATAAAACGATTGTCTACATTTCGAATCCCAATGAGGATCCATCTTCAGGACGAGAATTGAATGAAGACTGAAAGAAGGTTGCAAAAGGTATAAATAGTGGAGGGCTGAGATGAGAATATGAGAAGATGAGAAAAGCCAACAAACTCTATAATTTGCTTAAAATTTATTTATTTTTTTTATTTTTTCCTAAGGTTTTATTAATTCTAATTTTAATAATAAATATTTACAATATTTATTAATTTAATAATAAATATCTTTTATAATAAATGATATTTTTTAAAATTTTTATTTAATATTTATTTCATTATCAAACTCTAAATTACCACAAAAATTTTATTTTATTTTAATTGTTATTTAAGATTTTTATTATGAATAATAAACTCAAATTTTTTTATTTTATATTTAATGTCTAAATTAATTGTATAATCTATATAATTTCAATGTTAATAAATATAATGAATTTATATTAAGTATATTAAATAGATTTTATTAATTTAATAAAATCCTAATAAATTTTAATTTTAATTTCTATTAATAAATTTGATTTAGAATGTTCTTCTTACTTACTTCCAATCACTAATAATAATTGTTAATTAATTG
The DNA here is from genome assembly GCA_034641835.2 of Pinus albicaulis. Lineage (NCBI taxonomy): Eukaryota > Viridiplantae > Streptophyta > Pinopsida > Pinales > Pinaceae > Pinus > Pinus albicaulis. The sequence continues at coordinate 612,711,726 of CM076583.1, forward strand.
ATAATAAATTCCATGGTTATTCCATGAACAATATGTTCAAATTTAAAATCTTGAAAGTAAAGGCCTTTGTTGCAGAGAAAACCTAATCAAGATTCATTGGTTTGGTGTAAAATAATTCACATGGTTGACATGTATTTGAATTTGAGTAAATTAAAATTCCAAAAAAAAAATATAGTCTTACAAAATAATAAGTTCGGCAGTGAGAATTAAACAAATTCTATTATGACGTTAGGCAGTGAGAATTAAACAAATTCTATTATGACAGATAACGTGTTAGAACATTAGATATTCCTTGAAGTTTTGTAATAATGATTTGGGATGTTTTTTCAAAGAATTTTATTGATGCAAGATTGGGGTTGGTTAGTTTTGTATAATACTTTAGTTTTGTTTTCTATGCGATATTTTTATTTTATTTTTAATTTTGAAGTGAAAATATTTTTAATATTATTTTTATATAAAATGTAGTATGTAAAATGATTTTTTTTAATGGTCTAACCAATATTTGACATCCTTATGTCATTTCTATTTGAACCAAAGGTAGTAGTTTTGGTTAGAATTAGAAGTAATTTTAGGAAATATTTTAGCTTCCATATCCTTTAATTTCTTCTTATACATATGATACATCGTTATAGTCATACTTTCAATAAGGGAAAGACTTGATTCAATCAAGAGAAAAAGATGTGGATTATTTCATTTCATCTTGAGATGGTAAGGTATAAAATTCTCTTATATCTATTCTACTTTCCTCCACCACTATCTAAAAACAATGATAGTACAAACCTCACATCTATATAAAATAACAAGAGTGATATGAGTTTCAAAGATAATTATTTATTTATGTATTTTATCACATATCTAAATATTTGCGAACTCACAATTATTTTTGAACCCATAATAAGCTTTACATCCTCCATTTTCTCATTGTTATAATTCCAACTCAGCGTGTGATGCATTTCAATTCCAAGATATTTGAGTGAAAGAACTTTCTGTAAATAGTTGTTGTCATAAATGAATGTATCATATATGATCCTTTTGGATTTAATTATCATGACTTTAATTTTATTAGTATTACTAATCATACCCATCTTGGAGCAGACACCTTAGAGGATTTTTAGTTGCTTTTCAATATTGTATTGGCTCCTCACTAACAATATATATATATAAAGAAGAAGATCTAATACTTTATCAGTGAGTGTGGGAAGAACATAACCTACATCTTTCAAACATTTTTCTTGCTTCTAGATGTTATAAATTCCAAAAGAAACATGGGATAAGGGGCATCCTTGTTTGGCATTGATATATAATTTAATTTCTTCTCATCAACCCTAAAGGGTCCTAAACTTGACAATAACATTCTCAACTTGTCATAACAACCCTCAAATGGAGAGGAACTATTATGTCCTCCAAACACATTATCATTTAGGATGGAAATATATATTCAAAAGTTGAATTGTTATGATAATTTTTTTAGGTAAAAAATGTTTTATATTATTTAAATATCTCAGATTTCTCCTTATTTTAAAACTCCAATGCTATTTTTAGTATGAATAGTCACACTATATATCTCATAAAAAATCATACTCACCTAATTTCAAGTGAAACAAAGAGATAAAGAATCATATTTTCTTATTTTTAAGTAGGAAAGAAAAAATTGGAATCATATTTAGCAAGCAAAGAGTACAATTTTTGGTCATAGATAGTTTTCAAGCCCATAGCATTCATCTATGGTATTTGATGATTCGGGTCATTCAACTACCATATTTACCCATGATATTTTACTTCTGTCATGTGGTTAGAGTTACATTGGAAAGAGAAATAACATAACACATATGCATGCCTTAAATAAGAGGAAACAAGAGAAAAATAAACAACATAAGAACACGAGACGTTGATAACAGAGTTCATCCAATTTATATTATGTCTTCAGGCCCAATGTCAAGACAGGGTAGGTCGCTTCATATATTGCTATAAATGGTGATGATGTATATAGACTATGTTTTCTGTCATACAAGTATAGATGCCCTCAACATGAGTGGCTTGTCTCTCTACGAGACGTTCCACTACAGGAACTCTCACTCACAATAAGCCTCCTATTAGCATGAAATAATCTCACACAAGGTGACGACGAGGATCCCTTCAACAAGGCTACTTAGGGATCCATGGCGAATACATCTCACATGAAGAAAAAATATAGATCCCAAAACATACATCAAGAAAGAATCTAAACAACATATTACATCTCATGACACATGATAAAAGAGGCACATGGCATCAATATTGCATATACCTCAAATCCTGAAGTTGGCAGAAGAAGTTGATGCTCAAGTGTTGAATCTGACTGCACCATAAAATGTGTGGCGTATAAAATTGATTGTCCACACTTCAGAATCTGACACTGTCACTCGATCTGAAGAATGGCTGAAAAATGCGAAGCTCTACTGCTGAAATGGACATCACCATTGGATTCATGCCACCGAGAGGTATGAAATTAACACAAAAAATTTCAAATTCTAGCTCCAAAAAGTTCAAGAACTCAAGGAATATTTTTTGTGCCTCTCACGATTCCATGGGCAAGGTTCTGCCCCTTTCGCCACTCATGGTTCCCCACCTGCAATAAAAATATATTATTCATTGAAGAACATGTTGTTTTGCTCCATGCTCTGCCTTCTCTTTGCTCACGGCTCCATTGGGCTCCCTGTGCCCTCATTTCTTATGTATTTTCCATCATTCTCCATGGTTTCCTTGAACCATTTGAATGGCATTTTATAACAAAGTGAGAGGGTGAATAATACAAAGTGTGAGGTTGGTACATTGGTTGGAATAATAATATTAAGAGACTTTTTGTTGGGAGATTTTGGGTTCAAATACCATTGGCTCCAAATATTATTTTAAAGCCCAATTTTAGTTTTAATATAGTTTTTTCAAACTATATAATATATGGAATTTGTATGTCCATATTGTAACGACTCCCAAAAACATGAGAATAAGACAAAAAAATGGAGGTTGCACCATCCTAGGTTACTTGGGCCTAATTTGAGGTGTCATTTGGCACCATGTGATTGGGCCATGTGGCAAGCCCTCATTGGTAGACATCATATGCCACCTCTACCACCTACTTTCCACATGCCGACTTGTGGTGCTGCCACATCACATTTTTGTGGGTCCACTTTTTTTGTTGGCTAGGCTACCACATTAGCTTTGTGGGTGACACTAGGCTTACCACATGTCATTCATACGCCCTTCCACATGGCATAAAGTTGACTTTGACTTGTTTTTTTTTTTTTTGGTACAAAATTCAAACTACCATAACTTTCTCATACATACTTGGATTTGAGTGTCATTTGTGCCATTGGAATCAGGGTGACAAGAACTTCAATCTGAACCTAGTTTGAGAGCAATATGACCACTTTGAATTTTGACTATTTTTTAGCCCTTCTGGTCTCCTAAGGTTTTATGGAGCCACCTAGATCAATCCTCCCCATTGGGGATATTTTGGTCTACCAAAATCATTAAAATAATCTGTAGCTACTTTGTACCTTGTCTGCACCACAAGTTTCCTAAAAGGTCACCCTTCATTCTCATTCACCTTTGTTCTTCGGAGCCATAAGCGATGAACCGACACCTGCATCCTCTGCAAACCTGTAGTATATTCTTCTTACAAATTTCATGCTCAATTACATTACCAACTATGACCCAAGCATCCCATACTTGCCACGAGTTTATAACTCATGCTTTGCTGTCAATTTTACATTAAAATGGAATCAATACACCAGCTATCAATACAAGGCCAAAACATCATTGTGGCTTCATAAGTGATGGAAAACACATCATCAATTTTACATTTTAAATTACAATACATGATTTACAAAAGAAGGCCATAACACATTACCACACCTAGAAAAAACCATCTCTCACTTATCGAAGTGAATGGGTCATCTCTCTGTGGCGCACTTGCTTGTCGAACAATTGTTTCAACTCATCATGTATGGACACTTTTCCCTCGAGACGCTACTCTGGATGGAGCCTCCAACACATGGCTCTTTGATGGCCACTTCGATCGCAATGATTACAATGAGTCTTCTTCCTCCAAATCTGATTTACCTTCTTCTTTTCCTGCGGTGGAGAAGGTCTTTCATGCATCATCCTCTTTCGTGTTTCCATTCTCTTCTAGCACTTAGAAAATTCATGTTTATGTAATCCATAAAAACTACATTTTTTCTGATTCCATGATCTATGTTCATTGTTAGTGACATACTTGTAATCAAAATGAACACTAGAATATCAAGACTTGTTATACCATTCTTTGTTGTCTCTAGTGCAATCATGGTGAAGAGAGCTTGCCTCAACTCTTTCTCTGCAATGTGCGTTGTCATAGGATCTTGGTGAAGTGTTCCCATCATTATCTTTCCCCAATGGTTTCAACCATGTATCGGAAGCTTCTCACACCTTTGAGCATTGTCCTTTAGTGTATCCCAAACCTATGAATCAAGGTCGTTGCACAATCACCAATGGTTGAGTTATGCCTTGGCCATTCACACCAAGTCCTCCTCCTTTATACCCCATTTTGGCAAGGAGTCTCTTGTTAGTTCCTATAATGGGTATCTCCATGTTTCCAATAGAAATAATAGCATGTGAAGATGAAACTGAAGAGTAATCAGAATTGTTTACCTCAACTGTTTATTCACACACAGGTGATGATGGCTTCTTTAGGTATTCGTTATGCTTCAACTTTTCTAAGGCCTTTTTTGTGGTTCGTAGCTTAAGCTACAGTCTCTTCTTCTCCTCTTTCTCTTCTCGTAGTGGACTCCTTAATTCAACATTCTCTTCCTGAAGAATCTGGTTTATCTCCTCATTCGAATGATGATAAGACGATGAAGGTGACGAAGAAGATGCATAATCACTAGAAGATGTGGATAAAGCATTGTTCTCTGGTCTTTCTTTCCCCTTTTCCTCTTTTATCTTATCAAAAGTATCATACATTATGTCCACCATTTTGGACATCCTCAACATGGCCTAGTACATGTCTTTGTCATCCTCCATTACTGCACATTCAATCATTCTTCATGCTCGCAATTCACATCAACGAGAAGACCTCTCTGATACCACTTGATCCGTGTTTGTCAGCTACCATACTTACCCATGATCTTTTACTTTTGTGACCTGCTTAGAATTTCACTACAACTAGCATTAAAATAACACATGCATGCTTTAAACAAGAGGAAACAGGACAACAATCAACAACATAAGAACACGAGACATTGCTAATGGAGTTCGTCCAATTTAGACTACGTCTCTAGGCCCGGTGTCAAGACGGGGTAGGCCGCTTCATATTTTGTTGGATTGTGATGAGGTATATGGACTATGTTCTCTGTCATAGAAGGATATGTGCCCTCAACATGAATGGCTTGTCTCTCCATGATACGTTCCACTACAGGAAATCTCACTCACAATAAGCCTCCTATCAGCATGACATAATCTCACAAAAGGTGAATTTGAGGATCCCTTCAACATGGTTACATAGGGATCCATGGTGAATACATCTCGCATGAAGTAGAAACAAAGATCCCGAAACATACATCAAGAAAGGATCTAACCAACATATTATATGTCACAGAACATGATAAAAGAGGAACATTACATCAATATTTTATATACCTCAACCCCAAAAGTTTGATGAATAATTTTATGCTTAGCTATTGAATTTTACCACACCATCGAATTCGTGGCGTCAAGAGGCATAAAATTGACTGTCCACACTTGATAGTTTTACCCCGTCACTCTGATATGGAAAATGGATGTAAAATGGGAAAATATGCTATTGAAACGGACATCACCATTGGATTCATGTCACCGAGAGGTGTGAAATCGACCTAAAATTTGTCAAATTCTGAGTCGAGAAAGTTAGGGACCTTAAGGAAACTTTTTAATGCCCCTCAAGATTCCCTGGGCAAGGTTCTTCCCCTTTGGCCACTCATGGTTCCGCAACTACAATAAAAAACATTATTCGTTGAAGAACGCACCAGTCTGCTCCACTTCCTACATTCGCTTTGCTCACGGCTCCATTGGCCTCCCCGTGCCCTCATCTCTCATCTATTCTTCATCATTATTCATGGTTTCCTTGAACCATTTGAACGACGTTTTATCACAAAGTGTGAGGGTGAATAAGAGAAAGTGTGAGGTTGGCACATTGGTTGGCATAATCATATTAAGATACCATTTGCTGGGAGGTTTTGAGTTGAAATCCCATTGACTCACAATATTGTTTTAAATCCTAATTTTAATTTTAATATAGTTTTTTCAAACTATATAATATATGGAATTCGTATGTCCATATTGTCGTGACTCCCAAAAACATTAGAATAAGAAAAAAAAAATGGAGGTTTCACCATCCAAAGCCACTTGGGCCTAATTTGAGGTGCCATTTGGAACCATGTGATTGGGCCATGTGGCAAGCCCTCATTGGTCCACATCATATGCCACCTCTACCACCAACTTGCCATGTGTCGACTTGTTGTGCTGCCATATCACCTTTTTGTTGGTCAACCTGTTTTGTTGGTTGGGATGACACATTGGCCTTTTGGGTCCCACTAGGCATACCAGATGTCATTCATATGGCCTTGCCATGTGGGAGAGTGTTGACTTTGACTTGTTTTTTTGTTGTTTTTTACAAACTTCAAACTACAATAATTTTCTCATACATACTCGGATTTGAGTGTCGTTTACGCCATTGGAATTGAGCCAATGAGAACTTCAACCTCAACCTATTTTGAGAGCAATCTGACCACTTTGAATTTTGATGATTTCTGACCCCTCTTTGTCTCCTCATGGTGTGCTACGTAGATCATTCGATATAATTATTCTTCAAAAAGTTTGGTATACTCCATTGTAAGATACCTCAAGTGGCAAAATCGACCATGAAGAATGAAATTATCTTGAATGTCTTATCATCATATATTATTGTATTAAAATCTATGATATAAAATGTATATAAAATTTCTTCATTTAAAATATCAAAGCATTAACATTATATATTTTGTTCTATTTCAACTATCTAATCAAAATTTAGGAAATCCTATAATGGTATCATGGAAGTTATATAAATCTATTAAAGTATATTTTAAATACATTGATACTTGGAGAAATGATTTTATTAACTTTATATAATTCTTTTTGTGAACAAAAAGGATTTATAATTGGAAATATAATTTAAAAGGTTCAATATATAATGGGAAATGTCTTTGAGTTTTTTTATTTTTATTATAATACTGCATTGAGTTAATTTTACTTGAACAAACATTGTTATTTCTATTTAGATTTTAGTTGAACAAATTTATTTCTAGTTAGGTAATATAGATAGATTTATATTTTAAATATTTCAAAAATAAATTTTATATCAACTTTTATAATTATAATGGAGAGGAAAAATGGATTTCTCCTAATAATTTAATATATCATTGATTTGAACAAGTTATTATTATGACAAGTGGCTTAATTAATAGTCTATATAGTAAAACCTCAAATACTTAAAAGGAGGTTGGTGACCACTTTAGCAGCAATGATGAAGCAATGATGACTATTTGTTATAAATATGAAATGAAAGATATTTGTAGAAGAATGAAGGACATTTTTAAATGCTATTTATAATATTCCATATATAAACACATGTATATTCCACTTTTATAATTGTTGTAGGATTGAGATAATAAGAAATTATCCATATATATCCTTTGAACAACCTTTCTATTTAAAATAATATATTATATGACTTATGATTAGAAGTGTTATCTCAAATTATGATTTTTTTATATAAATTATTGTTAATGTATTCTTTTAATATTTAGTTTTTTAAAAGGTGAAGTATACACTTATAGAATTTAACTTTTGGATAACTAGTTTTCTTATAGTATTACACCTTTTATTGCTAAGTATTGAATATCCATAATAACTTATAAACAATTTGTTACCTTTGCCATTTATCTTATCATTTTTAAGTATTAAAAATGAAACTAAAATAAAATAAATGAATTAAATTAAATAAAAACCAACCTAGAGTCATCGTAATTTGAATCTATCAAAAACCCAAACTATAAAAGTGCAAACCACATTTTTGAGTTCTGAGACTTGATATATCGAATGAAGCTAAACCTAATCTAATCCTAGTATTTAAGTAAAAATGTAAAATTCTTTTAATTTAGTAGAAAATGAACAATATCTAAGATTTTTAACATAGGGCATTCTGTAATAATATAAACAATTGATGGTTTCCTTAAAATGAATGAATTAATGTTCATGTGTCAAAAAGAGAAAATTTTCCTTATGAACTGTTTCCTTAAAATGAATGAATTAATGTCCATGAGTCCAAAAGAGAAGATTTTCCTTGTTCTATTTCATTGTTAAAGTTTTGATTTTGAGATTTTCTTGGTTCCACACCGTCTCACTGTAATAATATATAATATAAACAATTGATGAAACACGGTTTCGTTAAAATGAATGAATCAATGTTCATAAGTAAAAAAAAGATCTTCCTTATGAAATGTTTCATTAAAATGAAAAGATTAATGTTCATGAGTCAAAAAGAGAAGATTTTCCTTATTCCATTTCATTGTTGAAATTGTGATTTTTGAAATTCCATACAGTTTCAATTTCACATATACTCTCAAATGTCGATATTGTTACAACATAATCTCTCAAAATAATTCTTGATGCAATCCATATTCTTTGCGGATTTGGGGACGTGTGTGAGGGCCCCTTTGAAGTAAAGGCCCCTCTCTTTTTCTCACAATAGTGGATATCACATGGGCAATTAGCATATTTAAAGTATCTATGAGACCATCCAATTCCACGAGGAAACTATTGGAACTGAATGATATTCTTAGTTACAGACCGTTCAGTTCCAGAGGACAAGAACGGAACGGAGAGTGGAATATTACATTAATATAGATAAATAATATTTAATAAACTTTCAAGTTTATTTTTTGGTTTTTAGAGTAAGTAAACTATGGAATTTTTTGGTTAAAAAATAATTTTTGGAAATATATAGAAAAAAGTTAAACGCTTAAAATCCAGAAATATTTGGCAAAGTGAAGAAGTTGTTCCATATATAGAGACCAATAACAATAACTCATAAATGATATAATTTTTCTTGAATAAGAATAATAAATTGAAGTATAGACTAATAATAAATTAAAGTATAGACTAATGATAACCACTAATAAAACTATACTATTACTAATTTGACAACCTTGTTAGTATAAATTTTCCCTCGTGAATTAAGATAACAAGGAAAACAGCAGAAACCGCATTCATTGTAATTTTCATACACATACACATGAAAGAATTATGGTAAAAGCAACTTGCATCGAGGTTGTGAAGCACATGTAACGTATTACAATTCTCTAATTTTCATTTTGCAATCATCTAGGTTTGCTGCAAAATAAAATCAATGATTCTACTTTTGCGACAGCCTCCGACTTTGAATAGATTGCTACATCCTGACGTTTCGTTAAAGGAGGGTTCTGTGTCATGTGACCTAGATTCGATCCCATCTTCAAGTTGAAGCCCTCTAGTTGCTTGGAAAAAGATACGGCGTCGTCTAATGAAATCCACCAGAAAATTCAGGGAAGTGACATGGCAATCGTCTAGGTTTGTTGCAGAATAAAATCCAGGATTCTACTTTTGCGACTGCGGCTGACTTTGAATAGATTATTACAGCCTGACGTTTCGTTAACTGTTCTCTGTTTATAGTCTCCTGTGACCCTCCAGTTCAAGTTCAAACCCTCCAGTTGCTTGGAAGAAGATATAGCGTGGTGTAATGAAATCCACCAGAAAAATCTGGGAAGTTACAACGTGATCCCCTGAAATCCACTGGAAAATTCTAGGATGTAGGCGTAGTTTCAGATGTAACATTTCGCGACATCAAATCCCATTCGCCATAAATAATAACTGAAAGGACAATCCATAGAAATGCTACGTCCGCATCGGGTAAACTTTGGGACTTGAAAAGTTACCTGATTAAAGCACGCCGGTATGCGCACTTCTCAACTGTATTTTAAGAGGGAGCATTTGTTTTTGCCGTAGTCTAAAAATAAAGGATCAGAATCTGCTTGAGATTTTGAAAAAATTTGGCAAAGATTTTATGAGAACCTTGTTTACAGTTGTTAAATTTCAGTATTTTGAGTGTCCAAAATTTTTTTTATAGTGCTGAATCTACTTTCACTCTCAAAAATGAATTCCAAACACTGCAATCACCTCATTTTTTAAATTTTACTAAACCAAATTTCGAAAAAAAACCTGCCCTCCAAGCTATTCCATTACCTGTTTAAACAACTTCTTTGTTTTTTAAGCCTGGCCCTTTACGTTATATATAGATTCTTGAGCTTGACGTAGAGTGCAAGTAATTATACTTACCTGAAAAACATGGGTTTAACTTTATATTATTAAAAATATATTTTACGAAATGTAGGTTAATGGTGTTAAATTAGAGAGTGTCATTACTTTAATATTTTTCTATATTTTTTTCTGGTATAAAAATCTGATTTTGAGTCTATTTATATTTATAAATTAACAATGACAAGAAATAGGTGTGTTTTTACTTTATCAAACAAAATATATACATTTCCAGTAAATTAACAAGAAATGAGTGGAAATCACTTTTGACATTTCAAATTTTTTTAACAGTTGAAAACTTTCCGTGGAAAGTCAATTTCCAAGCCTGGGGGAATTGATGTATTTATTTTTAATGTGATGAGCTCAGTCCAACCAAGCGACTTGGTTTTTATTTTTTAATGTTTTATTTCTATGAAATTTAAATCAATTATATATGGAAACTAAACATCATATAAATTAATAAATTTGTACATCTATATATATCTTAAAAAGACATTAATTTAATATAGATTTATCTTAACTAAATATATTGTAAGTGCAAATAGGGATCAAATTTATTAATGTGCAAACTTATTTTATGGTATAAAAACTAAAGAAAAAAATTGTTTGCAACTCAAGATATTTGATCCTCTTAACACTAGTTAAATTGGTGGTTGAGATAGATATATATTGGTAAGCTCGTAATTCCAAAAAATATTTACTAAATTCATACAAAATTGAGATAAAAATATATTTAAAAAATGTAAAATGTAAAATAGTGAGACTACTTGAATTGTCTTAACAATAAGAATTTATTTTTTTCAATTGTTTTATTTTAAAACCATATATAATATGTACATAGTTTAAAATATCAATTAATTCTTAAAAATATTACATCGTGGTAGTTTCGGAATCAAAATGCCTCCAACCTCATTCCTACTAGACTTGTAGGTAGTTTCACAATCAAAATGCCTCCACCCTCATTTTGACTAGAGTTGTAGGCTAGGAGGTACTGAAAAAAACATAAAGACAAAAGTAAGATAAAACTAGAGGATTTCATACATGCTTCACATAGTAGAAAAAATTGACCCAATATCCAACAAGAAACTAACCATCATCCCTAAACATCAACATTCCCCAAATATAGAGCATCCATTCCATTTCCTGTTGGCGGAAGTTGGCAAAATATCGCATGCACAAGTGTTTCCATGTGTGCTAGACGCCCCTCCAAATGATCCTACCTACCTTATTTCTGATTTTACCCATGCAAAAGAGAAACCAACCTATCCATCATGTGCCCAGGTTTTGTTTCAAATCATTCATAAAGATCGTGAGTTCATTACGATTGTTGTGCCAGTGCCGAGCTAGTTTCTCAACCATCATATTGGCCTAACGCAAGTGAGCTTAATAAGATCTAAAGGGGGAGGGAGATCCATTCTACCTTGAGATTTGGCCTATTGGTATACCTCCCCACCAATGTCTCGTTGATCCACTAAATGCACCACTCCCATTCCTCGAGGGTCAACACCCTTGCATGTGCATCCTCTTTTTCATTACATCTCCCACCCTGGTCCCCGTTCTACCAAAATTATAAAGGACCCACATTCTGCAGTATGTCTCAATAAATATTCTCTATCAAACTAGCCCTTGGACCTATGAAAATGCAAAAGCGTCTAGCCCTTGCCCAACCTCGACCCCACACACACAAGATTCTCACCCTCACTTCACACAAAGAAACGATAGGAACACACGACTCAAATCCACCATCTAGGGTCGATGGACGAACCCGAATACAACTTCCCCATAGGCCTAGTATCTGTAGGTTGACAACCAACCCGATCAAAGAAAATGTTGCTAGCCACCACACAATCCCACCTAACAACTATGCCAAGGTAGAAAAGATAGCATGTTTATCATAATAGCAAATGAAAAGGACAATAGAAACAGAACCATAAGACTTTACTTAGACTACAGTGAAATTGTGTGACCCTCGAACAAAGTTGCAAAACCTTCACTAGAATCACATTGAAACAATTATTCGTAAATCACTTCATTTCATAGTGGCCCAAGGACCGAGTAATCTGCATTGGAAACCACCTCTAGCACCAACCACACATTATACCGCTCGAAAATGTAACCCCACTTTACAATTTGTTGCCAAGGGGAACGGTGTGGCTTGAGAATTAAGCCAACATGCGCACGTGAAGAGTTACCGCCCGCCATAGACTCCACCTTCATCTCCCGTAACGTGCAAATGAGATCCTTGACTATGAAAACAACAACCAAATCCCAAACATTGTTAATAACCTTCATCAAGATCGCGCCAAATGAGGTGTTCTGAACACACTTTCTTATCATTAATGATGCCTGTTGAGGATATTAACACTCATGTCTCATCCTTCCAATCGTTTTTCTGTCACCCCCATCCGAGGGAGCATTGAAATATTTTATCATGGTCAACATTAAAATATTATTATCTTCCTTTATTGAAATATATTAGTTAACATGTATACTTAGATATTTTATTTCATTCATCTAATAAAATTATACCTTTTCTTCACACAAAAGTGAATATATATATATATATATATATATATATATATATATATATATATATATATATATATATATATATATATATATATATATATATATATATCATTCTTTAAAGTTGATATATTTTTACATTTCCTTCATACTAGATTGTAATATTAACAATGAACCCAAAAGGAAAGTTGAATTATTGATGGTTTATAATAATTTTAATTAAAATTAGTCATATATATATATATATATATATGTATATATTAGTTAATATTAATTTTTTTATTTAGAGAATATATTATTTTTATTTCAAAAAGAACACATGTCAATTTAACGTTAACCATTGAAGGTATTATACATCTCCCTCATTTTTGGCTTTCGCAAAATATTATGGGAGCTCTCCCTTCGTTTAGATATTAATAAAAACAATTTCAACAATTCAAATTACAATTCCCTCTATTATAAGCAAGTATTGTAGGATATGTATATATGTATAAGTTAGATGAATAAACAATTGCATATGTAACATGTTTATGTAGGTAACTGTATTCTTTACATCAATTATTTCTTTGATTGTATATTATGGAAACAAGAAAAAGAAGAATCGAGACCACTAGCAAAATATGTGAACCAAAGTTTCATAATAGAGGTTTGTACCAAGAGATAGAGAAGTCTAATACAGTGGACATCATGTTTTGAAAAACCCTTAGGAAAAAAATCTTGAGGAAGCACCAAAAATTGCAAAATTATTATAACCCCTAGAAATTTACCCAAGAAAAAACCTTGCTTGGCAAATTTTTGTGCTAGATTACTTCCTTCTACCTAATCATATTATAAAATAAATTTTGTATAAAATTTCAACCAACTTATCATATTTATAATGCCGATAATTCAAACGTTCACAGAAGAAATTCCCTGTTCTGTTAAATCTCGTATTTATTGATGAGAAACTGAAGTCATAAAAAATATGGATGAAGAGTATGATATGGCATTTGAAGATCTTCATAATGTAATTGCTGATCCAGGGCATACCCGTGGGCGTATTTCTCTATTCGAGCATTCAATTCGAACTTATTGGCTGATTAAATGTTTGTTGGCAAAAGATGTTATGTAGACTCAGGAGATAGTTGAATCGAAGCTAGGGTGCACTATGGTAGATATCAACAGAAATATTCAGGAAATCAACCTCTGTCAACTGCATCAGTATGCTAGACTAGGTAGTATGGAGAAGGATATAAAAGCTTTGCACCAGGTTGAAATCCCTGGTTCCAGCGCTAAAGACCCTACATCAGTGGAGTCAGAAGATGATTAGTGATATCAGTACTTCTTTCTGAACGGCTAGTTTTATTTTATGTAAATATTATTATTAAAAGACCTAGATATCAAGTATCTTCAAGCTCTGTACAGGTTATTAAGGTTGTTTATGTTTTGATTGACATACATTGCACTCAGATGGCCAATAGTCCTGGTTTCCTTCGGACAGGTTGACGTCTAATTTTTGTATCTATGTTGCGGGATTTTTAAATTAATAAAAAATGAGAAGGATCTACCTAAGCTTACAAAAAAAAATAATGTCTTAAATTCACAATCTATTCAATCTAATAAATAACTACAGGCCCAGATAATAAATAACCACAAGTCTAGAATATGGGCCATGCATTATTATACTAATTAAAATACTTCACCAAATTTGACATTTTGTGATGGGAGTTGCTTTAGGAAATATTTGACATTTTGTGATGGCAATTACTTGAGGAAATATTGTGAAATTTGATGAAGAAAAATGTTTATTTGAACTTATTCCACATCTTTAGATCTTGAGATGTTTTACTCAATTTTGCAAGCCATACATCATCATACTAATTAAAATACTTCACCAAATTTGACATTTTATGATGGGAGTTGCTTTAGGAAATATTTGACATTTTGTGATGGCAATTGCTTTAGGAAATATTGTGAAATTTGATGAAACAAAATGTTTATTTGAACTTATTCCACTTCTTTAGATTTTGAGATGTTTTACTGAATTTTGCAATATTCCTGAAATTCGAAGTTTAATTGCACAGATATACTAGTTTAATTTTCCATAATCATTTTTATATTTTGCATTAGTTAATTCTTTTCATTTCTGTTCATTTAGATGCATGCATAACGACCCATACTTGTGAACTTTTTCCCGGTGACTATTAAATTTCAGAACTCGCGCCACTATTTTCATCATCTGACATATTCTATGATTCAGAAGACACTTTATAAGTAAATATACATGAAACAGGTTGTAGAGATTCTTCAAACATAACTGCAATTTTAGTGATTATTTTAGTTCATTATTTGCATATTCCATGGCTGTTATAATCAGAGTATAATCAGTTCTTGGTTGCTAACTTGTTATCACAACTTCCATGGTTATTCCCTGAACAATATTTTCAAATTTATAAGCTTGAAAGTAAAGCCCTTTGTTGCAGAGAAAACATAATCAAGATTGAATGCTGGGTGTAAAGTAATTCACATTTTTAACGAGTGTTTTAATTTGAGTACACTAAATTTCAAAAAAAAAAAAAAAATCTTACAAAATAATAAGTTCAACATGTGAGACTTAAACAAATTCTATCAGATAACGTGTTAGAACATTAGATATTGTTTATTCATATGTGCTTAAATTTGACCAAACTGAATTTCCAAACAAAATCACTCGGAAAAATTAATCAGTTCCGCAATGAGAATCAAACAAATTCTATTCTCACACATAAGGTCTTAAAATACAATGTGTTGTTTAAAGGTACATGTATTGTTTCTTGAAGTTTTGAAAAAGTGATTTACTATATTTTTTCAATAAATTTGATTGATGCGAGAGATTGGGGTTGGTTAGTCATATATATATTATATATATATATTCAACGGTTTAATTAGGATTTGGTATTTTTATGTTATTTTTTATTTCTAATGGTCTAATCAAGATTTACATTTTCATATCATTTCTGCTTAATCCAAGAGTGACAGATTTGTCTAGAACTAGAAGCAATTTTGGGAAATATTTTTGCTTTCATGTCATTTATTTTCTTCTCATACATATAATACCTAGTCATAACCATCCTTTCAATAAGGGAAAGAGTTGTTTCAATCAAGATAATAAGATATGGAGTATTTCATTTAATCTTGAGATGGTAAGTTATAAAATTCTTTTAGATCTATAGATTCTTCCTCCACCACTATCTAGAAACAATGCAACCCCAAACCTCACATCTATATAAAATAAAATTACTGATGAGAGTTTCAAAGAGATTTATTCATTTATTTATTTTATCACATGTCTAAATATTTGTGGACTAACAATTATTTTTGAACCCATAATAAGCTTTCCATCCTCCATTTTATCGATGTTATAATTCTAAGTCAGCTTGTGATGCATTTCAATTCCAAGATATTTGAGTGAAAGAACTTTCTCTAAGTAGTTGTTCATATATGAAAGTATAATATATGATCTTTTTGGATTTAATTATCATGACTTTAATTTTGCTATTATTAACAATCATATCCATCATTGAGGAGACACATAACCTTAGAGGAATCTTAGTTTCTTTCCATAATGAATCCTTAAGAAATAAATATATATATATATATAAGAAGATTTATGACTTTAATGGAGAGTGTGGGAAAAACATACCCTTAATCTTCTAAACATTCTTCTAGCTTCTGGATGTAAATGCCAAAAGCAACATGGGATAAGGGACATCCTTGTTTGACATCGATATTTCACTTGACAATAACATTCTAAACTTGTTACAACAACCCTAAACTAGAGAGGAACTATTAAGCCCTCCAACCTAGTTATTATTTAGGGGGGAGATATATTCAAAATGTGAGTTGTTACCATAATATTTTTAGGTAGAAAATTATTTTATATTATTTAAATATCTAGCATGTCCCCTTATTTCAAAACTCTAATAATATTTTTGGTATGAGTAGCCACACTAAATATGTGATAAGGAATCACACTCACCCACTTTCAAGGGGAAAAGAGAAATAAAGAATCATATTTGCTTATTTTTAAGTAGGGAAGAAAAAAAGGGAATCATATTCACCTATTTTCAACAAAATGGGAGATTTTTTTTTCATAGATAGTTTTCAAGCCCATGGTATTCATATATGGTATTTGATGTAAATATGCTTTGAAAATTTTGATATAATCCATTGTAAAATATCTCAAATGGCAAGATTGACGATGAAGAATGACATTATCTGGTATGTTTTTTCATCACATACATAATTTTTTTATTGAAAATATCAAATCATTAACAATATATATTTTTGTTCTATTTGAATTTTGAACTATCTAAATCAAAATTAAGGAAATCTCGTAATGGTATTGTGAAGGTTATATAAATCTATTAATGTATTTTTTAAAAACTTTGATAGTCAAAGAAATGATTTTATTAACTTTATATAATTTTATGTGAACAAAAAGGATTTATAATTGCATATATAATTTAAATGGTCCGATATATAATGGGAAATGTGTTTGAGTTTTTTATATGTATTATAATATTGCATTTAGTTAATTTTAATTGAACAAACAATATTATTTCTAATTAGGCTTTTAATTGAACAAAATTATTTCTAATTAAGTAATATAGATAGATTTATATTTTAAATATTTCAAAAATAATTTTATATTAACTTTTATAGCATGATGACTTTTGTTATAAATATGAAAGGAAGGATATTTGTCTTATATTTAAGGGTGAATATTTTTATATGTTATTTATAATATTCCATATAGAAACACATGTATATTGTTGTAGAATTGAGGTAATAAGAACTTATCCATATATGTATTTTGTAGAACCTTTAGTTATTATTTACAATAATCTATTTTATGATTTATGGTTAGAAGTGTTTTTTTCAAATTATGGGTTTTTTTATAAAAATTGTTTTTACATAGATTTTTTTAATATTTAGTTTTCCAAGTTTATTTAATTTAGCATAAGTAGAAGAAATATACTAGAGACAATTTAAACTGCCAAGTATACACCTATAAGCATCTAAATTTTCGATAACTACTTTTCTTATAGTATTGCTTCTCTATTGGTAAGTATTAAATAACTATACAAAATTATGAACAATGTGTTACATTTGTTATTTATATTATCATTTTTACTTATTAAAAATGAAACTAAAATAAAATAAATGAATAAAATAAAATAAAATGACACACACACACACATATAACCAACCTAGATCCATCTTAAATTGAATCTATCAAAATCTCAAAGGGATCAAATATATAAGGGTGAAAACCATTTCTTTGAGTGAAAAAATTCATGAAAGTCTTGCAACTCAAGAGATTTCAAGTAGAATCCCCTTGCCTAACATTTGGGTTTGGCTTCTCTAATTTGAAGGAATTGCCTAAATTTTTTATTTAAGAGTGACAAGAATAAATAATTCTAAGGATCTTTGCATGATCTCTTCGCTCTGCTTATTATCTTAGTAAAGCGTGAAATATCTCAACTTGATGAATGCATGTTTTTTTGTACCTCAAATGAATAAGAATGTGTCTAGCCAAACATTTTTCTACAAGTTGTTGAGTTAAACTATTTCTTTTGCCTCATTAATAGGAAATATCAAAAGCTTGCCTTCCCATTCTATTCCTGTATCCAACATGGAGTGAATTTTTTCTCCTCTCTTTAATCAACCATTGATGAAAATTGTATGTCCTCTGCCTTCTCTAACCATCATGCAAACCCATTCCCATAGGAAGATAATGATGAATCTAGAGACCTTTTTCCCAAAAGGTGGTTTAATGTTGTATTATAGTTGTATGAAATGCACATCCACTGAAAAATAACATGCTAGAAGCCTACAAATGATAACAAAATTCTGAAGCCATCCACATAGCCTTTCTTAATTAAGAAAACTTGACAAATAAAATCATAGAGTACTGAATTCCCAATCTGCATAGGTCCATGAATTTTTGGATTCACTAGCCCTATATGATCTCTTCCCTTCGTTCATTATCTTAGTCAAGCACAACAATCTCAACTTCATAAATGTAAGTTTTTTTTTACCTCAAATGAATAAGAATATGCCCACTCAAACATTATCCACAAGTTTTTGAAATTCTCACTGAAGTGATATGGCTGAGAAGTATTAAATTTTATTTTTGTTACCTTCTTTTCTACTTGCAATTCAACATTTTGTAAATTGAACTAATGAGGAGACTATAACTAACATTAAGTTCAGATTCCTGGACATTTTGGAGGGTAAAAACATCAATGCGAGGTGCCTTCACAATTTGTGATACCATGTCAATGAATGATAACTTCTTGCATGGGTCATTAGGAGCTTAACATATATGCATTTGTCTTGTACGGAGTTGAAACTATAGTAGCCCATAACCTCAATTGGTTCGGCCATTGCTAATTAAGATTACACTGCTTCAGTAGATTCTCTCAAATGAATGGCTCCAATATCACAATCTCAAATGTCATAGAGATATCACTAAGTGGAGGTATCTTCAA
This sequence comes from Pinus albicaulis, assembly GCA_034641835.2. NCBI lineage: Eukaryota > Viridiplantae > Streptophyta > Pinopsida > Pinales > Pinaceae > Pinus > Pinus albicaulis. Next base: position 612,731,153 of record CM076583.1, read on the forward strand.
ATGTTGTAACTATTACTCATTTCCTTCCAAACCTGAGTGGATGTTTTCGAACAATTTTCATCAATATGTAATAACTATCCAATAAGAAAGTTAATTGAAGTACAATAGCCACTGACCAAAGGTGCCATATATAAAATCATGTATAATTCCATATGTTTCTCCATATGCTCAAAAACAAAAAGTAGTTTCTCCATATGCCTGGAAGGTTTGAAAGTTTTAAGGCGTTTCCCTTAATATATAATCACTACTTCCCAATTAAGGCATTTCAAAAAGCCCAAATCCACAGGAATTACTCATGGACATGTTAACAAAAAATGATGATAAATCAGATGATGTCTCTTGTACAACACCAAATATACATAAACATCTCACCTAACAAATACATTTGACTTATTTCCGTGGGCACAAATATATGTGGATGGATCAGTCATACTGCACTAGTTAAATGGCCAACATTTTTGGATTGATGAGTGGTATATTTAGAACTCGTTCAGTTGGCATGAATTATATACCTAGTTCCTTTGTTTTCAGTGCTTACTTTGACAAATTATTTTTTGTTTTTTATCATCTCAATTTCTAGGCAATTGCAACCAAAATATTTAATGTTTCATTTTCATTCCATTTGTTGCAATCAATACATGTTGTTGTATTTTATACCCTTTACTTGGCAACAATTTCTTTTCCTGTTTCAGTGAGAGTTTGCTAGAACCAACAACCTACATTTGCAAATCATTTTTCCTATAATCAATACTGCCTATCATTGTCACTGGTGCTGACGACAAATGGATTTTCCCATGAACCATGTTTACCAACTTAAATTATCGATTGGAATTTTATTTATAACAATATTTAATAATATCACATCCCTTATTTGGACCATTAGACCCTCTCACATTAATGTTTTCTCTTCTTGCAACTATGATTAGTCTCGGACAAGAAATGTTTAGGCATGCTACAACTGACTACTCATGTAATAACAATTGACATTGTATACAACAAAAAACCTTTCAGATAATTATATTCTAAGAGAGTGATAACAAATAAAATGGTTTCAAGTAGAGTCCGATTTCCTAAAAATTCAGTTTGTCTTCTATGATTTGAATAAATTGCCTAAATTTTTGACTTAACAGTGAAAAAGGATAAATAATGCTAATTTATGAGCTATTAAAATATCTCTTATTGATAATGTTAGCATATGCTTACATAGATCTTCATGGTCTAAACCAAAGTTAATAAATTGTTTTCCTGAATGAAAACTAGATGACATAGATAATAACTTCCTAGTTGGCATTACCAATAATCCCCACAAGAGCATTTTGAATTTTCCATTCTTGAAATGATGGAAATGACTGGCATCATTTCCAATGATTTCTCGTGGAGCAATCTTGGAGATGAATGATATGGAAGAGTGGCAATCACCACACACACGAAGATTTTTAATGATTTGGATAAGTGTAATCTATTAGCAACTGACAGTATTCAATTTCCCATGACACACGTAACTTCAATTTCATTCACTCCAAATTCATTATAACACAATTCACATACAAACTCATTATAGTCAATTTCAGCAATTAATTTCCATAATTTAAATAACAATTTAATTATTCTATATATTCTGAAGAAAATGATGTTTTGCAGGTTTCTTATTTCTTCTTCAACTCCCCAATGTCTTCAAGTTGTGATGCAGTCATTTTGGCAAGATTTGATTTGATTTTTTTACCTCTTCCATTGAAATGTACTACTTTTAATGTTTTACGAAAACTTAAAAAAAAATATGAAATGCAATTTTTATTAGAAACATTATACATTCTGTAAATGTCACATAATATAAATAATTTACCTTCATCTTGTACCCTTTCATTAAATCGTGTAACTATTTAAACAATATAATTATGTATGACAGTTCAAAAACTAAAAATGAACTTAATGTTCATATGAATGTCATATGGATATAATATTAAAGAATAGGTAAATTCCATGAAGTTTTATGTTCAATTCTCATGCGGATCATTTTGACTTACCAATTAACATTGTGTAATGAATTTGGACTATAAATAGAGAGTCATATCAAATTATCATTACACATTGATGAGACTTAAGTAGTTCCTAGTTTCCTTTGCAACATCTCATGCAATTGCTAGTTTATGTTTATTTCTATGAAATTTAATCTAATTATTTAATGGGAATTAACCATCATATAAATAAATAAACTTAAACCTTATAAATAATATAAAATTATTATATTGAATTTAAGGACGTGATTTATTTTTTAATTAATGATTTAGTGAGAACTAAATTTTATAGAAACTAATTAATATATACATTATAGATCATATATAAAATGTTTATAATAAAAATATATTAACCAATTTGAATAATAATCAAGTTTTGATGACTTAAATATTTAAAGGTAAAGATGATTTGTAATTAAATTATGTGTACAAGTTTAATCATTAATTCTACTTTAAGCCACCTCTCGAATTTACGTTATACTTTCATGAAAATTGAACCTTGTTTAATAATGAAAATTTCTTCATTTTCTACCATTAAGTGGGATTTGTTTAGCATCAACATATTGTATTACAAACACACACACACACATACACACACACACACACACACATATATCATACAAAGACACTAAGTTCTTCCTTCAAATAATTTCAAGCTACATTTAATTATAGGGCAATATAGATCCATCTTAACCAAATATATAGCGAGTGAAAATAGGGATCAAATTTCTTAATGTGCAAACCTATTTTATAATGAAAAACTTGGAAAAGTTTTGCATCTCAAGAGATTTGATCATCTTAACACTTTATAAAATCATGGTTGAGATAAGCTTGTAATCCCATAAAATCTATGCTAGATTCATACAAAATTGACAGAAAAATATATTTGAAAAAATGTAAAAGCGTAAAATAATGAGACTACTTGAAATTTCGTAACCATAAGAATTTATTTTTTTCAATGGATTTATTTTAAACCCATATATAATATGTACATAGTTAACATTGAATTATTTTATTAACATGAGCATTGATTTTTTTTTTTTGTAAGTAAAAAATTTCTATTAATTCTTCAAACGATTAGACGTGGTAGTTTCATAATCAAAATGTCTCCAACCTCATACTGACTAGACTTTTAGGCCAGGAGGTATTGACAAAAAAATAAAGATAAAACTAGAGGATTCCATGCATGTTTCCCACAGTAAACAAAAGTGGCCCAAGATCCAAAAGAAACTAACTAGCATCCATGCGCATTATTGTTCCTTAGATCTAGAGCATCCAATCCATCACCTAGCCTTGGAGGTTGGCAAAATTCCTTATGGATGTGTGCTTCCATGTGTGCCAGACGTCCCTCCAAATGATCTTGCCTATACTTTATTTGCTTCTGCGTATGCCAAATAGAAACCATTCTATCCATCATTTTCCACTGGTTATGTTGCAAATCATTCATAAATGCTATGAGTTGATTATGGTCATTATGTTTTTCCAGAGATAATTTCTCAACAATCAGAGTGACCTGACTCATTATTGCATTTTAGCTCAGTATTGTCGCTTCTGGTCACCATCAATGTGTTCATCCATTGACAGCTTTGATCCCCATGTTTTCCATAGCCCTAAAGGGGGATCACTTGCTTGAAGGACTTTTTCTCGAAGCATATCTGCAACTTTTTCTTTGACTGAAAATATATAACTACAACTCCTCCCCTCCTACCTATAGCCTCCTTTGAGGGGAATTCAGGGGTAATTCTCGCTCAGGGATTCATTGAATATAATAAGGTGAGATCCTCTCTACCTAGAGATATAGCCTACTCATCTACCTACCCACCAATGTCTTGTTAATCCACTAAATGCACGAGTCTCGTGCATCGAGGATGGACAAGTCTTTTTTTGCATCCTCTTTGTCGCTGCATCTCCTGCCATGATTCCATTCATACCATAATTCCAAAGGTCCCACACCTTGTCGTTCATCTCAATAAATCCTCTTTGTCAGCCCAACCCTTGGACCTACAACACTGCATAAGTGTATGAACCCTACCCCACCTCAGCCCCATGCACACAATCTAAACCCCTCCCCTCGCATAAAGAAATTATAGACACACACATCTCAAAGCCACCCTTTAGGATCGATGGATCACCCCCAATATAGCTTATGAATGAGCCCAACAGGTCCCACATGCCATCGTTCATCTCAAGAAATCCTCTCTGTTAGCCCAACCCTTGGACCTACAACACTACATAGGTGTTTGACCCCTACCCCACCTCAACCCCAGGCGCAAAATCTAAACCCCTCCCCTCACACAAAGAAATAAAAGACACAGACAACTCAAAGCCACTGGGTAGGATCAATGGAGCACCCCTAATATAGCTTCCCCATAGGCCCAACAGGTCCCACACCCTGACAGTCATCTCAAGAAATTCTCTTTGCAATTGCATTCCTTGGACCTGCAACACTGCATAGGTGTCTGACCCCTACCTCACCTCAGCCCCACGCACACAATCTAAACCCCTCCCCTCGCACAAAGAAATGATAGACACACACGGCTCAAAGCCACCCTTTAGTATCAATGGATGACCCCCAATATAGCTTCCCCAAAGGCTCAATATTGATAGGTTGACAATCGGCCCCGTCAAAGAAAATGTTGCTAGCCAACACACAAGCCCACCTGGTAACTATGCCTGCGAGGGTAGAAAATCTAGCAAAATCATAACCCTAAATGAAAAATACATCATAAATGAAAATGTATGACTTTACATGCACTACAGTGAAATTGGTTGACCCTCAAACCAAGCTACAAAAGACCCAAGTTGTGCAAGATGAACCATAATCGTCTTGCGACAATTTTCCGCAAACAACTTCCTGTCCTAGAGGCCTAGGCTCTGAGGTATCTGCATTTGAAATCACCTCCAACGCTAGCCACACACCATGCCACTCGAAAAATATAACTTTTTTTTACAGTTTACCACGAACGAGCGTGGTGTGGCCGCATGTGAGGAGCTACCACCCTCAACGGAATCCACCTTCATCTTCCGTAATGTGCAAATGATATCCTTGATAAGGAAAACAACTAAATCTATGACGTTCTTCATAATCTTCTCCTGGTTTGCGCCATATGAGGTGTTACCAATACACTTTCTTATCATTAATGACATATACTAGGGTATTGACACCCATGTCTTGTGCCACCAATCATCTTTCTATCACCGCTATCGAGGGGATCATTGAAATATTTTATTATATTCAACATTAAAATATTTCTTTTCCTTTATTGAAATATATTAGTTAATGTGTATATTTAAATAATTTATTCAAGTCATATTTTGAAGGCCACAATCTCTTACTGTATATATATATATATATATATATATATATATATATATATATATATATATATATATATATATGTATGTATGTATGTATGTATGTATGTATGTATGTATGTATATATATATATGTATATATATATATATATGTACATATATATACACACACACATATATATATATATGTGTGTGTGTGTGTGTGTGTGTGTATCATTTATTTTTATTTTAAAAGGGACTCATGTCAATTCAAAGATAACCATTAAAGTAATTACATATCTCTTTTATTTTTTTTCCATTGAAAAAATATTATGATAGTTCTTCCTTTATTTAAATATTAATAAAATAATTTTAGCAATTCAAGTTACAATTCATTCTATTATAAAGAATTTTTGCAAGGCAGTTTAGTCCCTTCTATTCCAGATATGTATATATGTATAAGCTAGATGAATTAACAATTGAATATGTAACAATCTTATGTTAACTATATATGTAACAAGTTTATGTAGGTAACTATATTATTTACATAAATATTGTTTTTATTATATATTTTGCAAACAACAAAAAGAAGAATTCAGACCTGTAGTAGAATATAAGAACTAAAACTTCACAGTAGCTCTCCAGGTTTTTACAAAGAGATATAAAAGGCAGCTCTCCAGGTTTTTACAAAGAGAAAGAAAAGGTTAGTAGAGCAGAGTTCAAGTTTTTAGGAACCCTTTGAGAATTTTTTTTTGAGGAAGCACTAAAAATAACGAAATAATTAAAACCCTTAACAAATTACGTAAAGTAAACAAAAACCTTGCATGGAAAGTTTTTGTGCTAAAGTCGTGCCTTCTACAAAATCATATTATAAAATAAATTTTGTGTATAGTTTCTATCACCTGGTCATATTTACAATGTCTTAAAGTCATAATATTTATAATTTCTTAAAGTCATAATCTATTGGCTCGCATAAATAACCACAAGCCAAGATCATGCTCTATGCATATCATACTAGTTAAAATACTTCAACAAATTTTGTATTTTGTGATAGGAGTTGATTTTGGAAATATTGTGAAATTTGAGTGGTTCTGTATATGAGAAAGTTTTGGATTCATGTTCTGGTGGCTAAGGGTGTTATGGGATTCTTTCTTTACTGAGAAGATCGACCTACCGGTCTCCTCTTCACAGTGGTTGGGAGGATGGTGTCATACTTGCACCTTTTATAGATGTTTTTGTCAGGAGTTTTCTTGTCTATAGACGTCCCAGGTTCATTTATTATACTTCCAACGTCAAGCCTATTATTCTCTGACCGTGACGATTAATTTCAAAGTTATGTGATAGTGACTTAGTGTCATTCATGGTGCATGCTGGCATGCCATATACCACCATGGGGTACTAATCAAAGTTGGCATTGTAGGGTCTCCGGTTTTTTCTATTTATGGCATGGGACTTAGGTGGGTGGTGATATTTATTTTTTGTTGTGTGTTTCAAAATTATTCTTAGTACATGATGACAGGTGGCTTGGTGGATATCCCCGAGATGGAGATTTTCAACAAGCCATTTATGCATGCACTCGAGTTTGCGGAAGTTGGTGCCTCTACTGCCAACTACTCCTTTCCTCACGACCCTCATAAATCACAATCCAAAATTGAGGCGTCGACTTTAACTGCACAAAGGAAGGCATCAGATGGATTTGCACTTGTGAGGGCGGTTTCTATTAAGCAAGATAGTGGGGGGTGGATAGTGTTGGTTTCCGAGGAAACATTTCTCTCTCGCGAATGGCCAAACTAATTAAGCCAACCACTAAGAGAAGACTCCTGAGCTTCGGGAGTGATGTGATGTGGGAGAGAGTGGAGAGTCTATTGTGGAGGGAATTAGTCGGAAAGTGGAATTTTGAAAATTACTGCACTTAGGGTTTGCAGAGTTGGTTCATGGGGGTTTGGAGCAAGATTATTAGTTATGAGCCTTGTATCAGCCAGTTACAAAATGGCTGGTACTACTTTCATTTTTTGATAGACGAAGATGTTCCGAAAATTCTCTAGTGGACTTGGGTCCATGGACGCTCATTGATTCCTTTGTTTTAGTGGATTGTGGACCTCCACCAGTTCGATAATGCACCAAAATCGTAGATGCTATGGGTTAAACTTGTTGGTTTACCCATCCAATTTTGGATGATGGTGGTTTTACAAACCATTGGAAATACTATCGGAGCTTGCATATTTGTGGATGCAAAAGTGCACCGATCTTTTCGACAAATGCATTGCGTGTATCCTCGTGGAGGTGTCCTACATGGGAGGTTTACTAGTGGATGTTGATCTCATGTGGGAGGGGAAGACACACAGACAATTCTTGTATTATTGGAACATTCCATTCCGGTGCCATATGTGTCACGAAATTGGGCATATGATGAAGTAATTCTCGCGGTGGAAAGAGGATCATTGCAAAGGGGCTGCTGGTATCAATCATGACGGCCGAGCTCTTCTTCGATACATCGGACAAACCGAGCCTCCTCATTTGGGTCCAACACTCTCAAGTAAGTTAAACAAACCTCTTGATTTGTTTCAGGTTAATGAGTGTGGTAGGGTGTCTAACAAGTGTTGTTTGGGTCGTGATGGACATTTTTCTGGGTCAATTGTAGAGGATGTTATTTTGAATTGTGGGGGAAATTTTCATGATAACAGGGGGGTCATTGTAAAACCTATTCTTATTATTCCCCATGTAAATTATCTTCCTGACCATCATTTGTAACCCCTTATTCCTCTGTGGACCAGGCGGCCTATTTCTCTGATTTACCCCTGTCCCCTTCTTGCACAATCCTACTGACTGATCTGTCTCCTTAGAATCCGGACCCTGGGTCACCGATCATGGTGAGCCCTTCTCTGACCCCAAGAAATTCAGTTGGAAGTGACCTAGAATTATTGCTTACTAACACTCATGCTAATATGATCCCTCTGTTAGTGGACACAGGCAAGAAACCCACACCCCCTATGATCCTCAGTCCCTCTTCTAGATCGAATGTAATGATTGGGAGAGGGAAGCGCCGCCCGTGGATCAAAAGGAATTCCATATCCACAACTGATCCAGATGGGGCTTTGGATGATGGAAAGTTTCATGATATTCTAGTAAAATTGGCGTTAGAAATGGTTTTTAAAGAATTGGAACCTTCTAAGATTGCACCATCATCCATTTGATTTCATTAAATATTAGGGGACTGGGGGGGGAAAGAAAAAATTGTGTCCATGTGCGAGTTTTTTCTGAAGAATTATCCTTCCATTATCTTGTGCAGGAGTCAATGAACACTGCTGATAGGTCTATTTTTGTTTCCACGCTATGTTCCCATTTTTGGACATGGCGGCACGAGACACAATAGGTCTTTCTCGCGGGGAATTAGTGATGTGGGTTCCTGCCATTGCATATTTCAAAGCCTATGGGTTTTTAGGAGGGATTATTCTCTCGAGCCATTTCTGTGGTTTCAAACATAGGGTACATATCATTAATTGATATGCTCCTTATTAGAATAGGATTGTTTTATGGAAAATAATGGAGAGCATTGGCATCCTACTGCTAGAAAATTTGATCATTGCAGGGAACTATAATTAAACATTGCATGATGGGGAGACCTTGGGTTCTCATGGTAGAATGGACCCATTGGCGGACACTCTAAAGAAGATGTTCAAACATTTCAATCTTGTGGATTGGAAAATGAACGATCATGGACCAACATGGTTCAATGGCATGTAGGGCAATGCTTTGATTTGTAAGCAGATTGATCGTGTTTTATTCAAGTCACACATATTGGCTAGGATGGGTAGCTGGTCAACAAAAATTAGCGATATTTTGATATCGGACCATAAACCAATATTTCTTGCATGGGATTTTGAACTAGTGAAGAGCGAGTATCCTTTTAAGTTCAACCAGGTGTGGTTGAAGGATCCAGGTTTTAACTCATTGGTGGAGAGTTTCATGAGTAAAAATCCACGAGAGGGAGACATGTCGGCGTCATTTTACTTGATGGACACATTAAGGGGACTCAAAAAATAAGTGAAGAGATGGGAACGTGAGAAAAAGTTACTATTAAAGGTCTGATATATGGCATTTGAAAGGGAGACTTATTTCCTAATAAAGGAGGTAGAAACTATAAATCCTAAAGTAGGCAACTAGGAAAGACTTAAGGATGTGGAAAGAGAAAAAAGAAAAATACTTCACATTGAGGAACAAACATGGACGCTTAAGAGAAAGGTGTTATGGCTTACTGAAGGTGATAAGAATACAAAGTTGCTCCATGCATTTTCTAAAGGGAGAAAAAACTACAACTCTATCTGTAAAATTGACGAGAATGGCTCTTCATTTATTTCTTTGAAAGATATTCAAGAGGAGGTAGTTAAACACTTTCAAAACCTATTCAAAGAAAAGGATCCAAGAGACCATGGAGAGAAGTTATGGGTTGGCGAAGACATTCCAACAATGTTTGATGATAGGGAGTTGTCGGAATTCTACAAGCCAATCAACAAAAAGGAGATGTTAGAAGTACTTAAATATTTTTTGGCGGATAAGAGTCGAGGGCCAGATGGCTGAACCCCAGATATTGTCATCCATTTTACTAATCATTTCATTGCTCTCATTATAGAGATGGCTGAGGAGGCTAGGAAATTTGGGATGGTAAGAGGGGCTTTAAACTCGACATTCCTGGTTTTGGTTCCAAAGAAAATTGGAGTTATTTCTTTTAATGACTTCCGGCCGATTTCACTTTGCAATACGTTGTATAAGATTATTTAAAATTGTACTGTTGAAAGGTTAAAACGAGTTCTGTCTCATTTCATTTCTCTAGAACAATATAGATTTTTAAATAACAGGTGCATACATGATGTGGTTGCTACAACTCAAGAAGTTATCCACTCTATTCATTCAAAGAAGTTATAGGCCATGGTCATGAAGATTGACCTCTGCAAGGCATATGACCAGGTTGATTGGGGTTTATTGAGGATGATCTTATATAATATTGGTTTAGACAGGGTTTCTGTGAATTGGATAACGGGTTGTGTGACAAATTCCTCCATGGCAGTCATTATAAATGGAGTGTCATCGAATTTTTTTAAGATTTGGCGAGGGCTGAGACAAGGCTGTGCACTCTCCCCACTTCATTTTATTTTGGTTATGGACTCTTTGAGTACCAAAATCAGTAGTTTCATGAGATCGGGTAGTTTCAGGGTATTAAGTTGTCGCATAGAAGAGAAATAGGCCACAATTTTTTTGTTGATGATGTTTTACTATTTGGAATGCCCTTTAGATCTATTTTGAAAGTTATTCATGAGTTATTCTCTAGATTTTGTGATGCCACAGGTATGATAGCTAATATTGGGAAGTGTTGTATTTACCATGAGGAGGATGGGAGGGAATTGGCCACAGAGATAGCCAACATGTTCAGTTTCAGATCCGCGCCATTGATTTTGGGTTTCAAATACCTGGGTTTCACATGAAGCCCAATAATTATGGGATTAAGGATTGGGTTTGGATGGTTGAAAAAGTGGAGAAGAAAATTAGGGGCTGCACAACAAAATGGTTGTCAAGTGGTGGCAGATTCATCTTGGTTCACGCTATAATATAGAAATTCATGGTAGTCTGGGCACATATCTATGTTATTCCAAAAAAAATATTAAATAGCATAAGAAGTGTTATGATAAAATTCCTATGGAATGGAAGAAATGAGAGGGGTAAGTATCATTTGGCGAGATGGGAGTTAATCATGAAGCCCAAGCTTTGTGGTGGGTGGGGGTTAGAAGATTTGGATACCTTTTGGAAGGCCCTCCTCATGAAGTCTATATGGCAGTGGCTAAATTTGGATGGGATCTAGAGTGAAATCATAAAATAAAAGTATTTGGATGTTAAGGATATGGAGAAAATATTCCTATTGGGGTGGAATAATAGTAGGGGGGTCTACCATATGGGAAGGGTTCAAGATTTTCTAACCGAGTCTTACAACTTTTCTAAGGTGGAAGTTCAGAGACGGGGGTTAAATTCTTATTGGTCAATTGGGCCTTTGTGGAGGAGTGACACCATCCCAGTGCAGCAATCAAATTATCAGATTCTTAATTGGAAAAGGTTTATTTTATCTGAGTCAAATAATCAAGGAGGTTATTAAGGGAATTCCTATTTGGTTTTCGGAGGAAAACATGCAGCTGCCAATTCATTTAAAGGGTGAGTGGGCAAAGTACACCAAGGAATTAAGAAGCAAAGGTTTACTTTGAGACTCCAGTGGTGATAGAGTGATGTGGAATGGTCCGACAAATGAAGGAATGTTGATTGTAGAGGATTTATACAACAAGTTGTCCATACATAAGCCAAAAAAATCTTATTACAAAACCTTCAAGGGATTATGGGAAAATTTGACACCATTAAAAATAAAGTTGTTCCTATGGTTAGTTCTAATGGAAAAAAATCTTACATGGGAAAATTTGAAGAGGAGAGGAAAGGTTGGTCTCGGATTTTGTAGGCTCTGCATGGTGGAGAGTGAAGACAATATACATCTCTTTTATCGCTGCAACTATGCTAAGGAAGTTCTGAAGGTGATATGTGAAATATTTAGGATGCATACTCCTACTTTAGAAAATAGTAAAGTTTCATTTTATGGTGGCAAAAGAAAAAAATTAATTACAAAAACATCCTCGCACTGTTCCACTGGTCTATTTGGTGCAGCCATAATGGATGGATATTCGAGGAGGTGCGAGGCAGTCTTGTGGGGACTGGTACCATCATCATTCTATATTGGGAAAAACTGAGAACAAGGCAGAGACCTCTGGTGGATCTCTCAAAGCATATGAGGCCTATTGAAAAACACTACTCAGTAGGTTTCTTCGATGGCACGTCATAGCATTCTAGATGCGGGTGTGGTGCCTGGCTAATGCTTTCACCTTAATGTCATTACAAGATCTTTTGGTATGGTGGAATAGGGACTAATATGAGAGCAGAAGCATTATAGGTTTGGTTTTCCTCTTAGCTATGTATTGAAAACTTATGGGTGTTCCGTGACTCAAAAGTTCTCCTTGACCACCTAAATAGAGGAGCGAAGCTTTCCCCTGGACATCTTCTGACATGGTTGGAGCGCATAAAAGAATTAAGGAATTCTTTCGCCACAATACATTTCAAGCACATATTTCGAGAGAAGAATTCTCAGGTGGACAGACTTTCCAAAAAAGGTTTGAATGGTGTTTTTGGTATCATGTATTATGAGCTACGAATACAGAAGGGGTTGGTGCAATAGGTATGGTACATTTCTCTTAATTTTTTTTAATACAATCTTGTTGCCTAATCTTTTTGGATCTCAGGCCTGGCCTCGTTTTGGAGACTACATCCACAACAAATGATGGGTTCCATTTTTCAGAAAAGTATATGATTATGTGAAGATCATGATGAGAAAAATTTTATGGATGTAGAAAACATGCCTCAAAGGCATATAATCACCTATTGTTATATTGATACGACAAATTATGGGTGACTTAAGCGTATACAACAAATCTTTTATTGTTTTGGTATTAACCTTCAACAAGAAAATATATGGTACAAAGTGGCAGAAAGTAATACTGAAAGGAAAATATGGTATTCATTAAAGATATATATCAAAGTGATCTATGTAATGATTTATAAAGAAGACTTTATGAACTGGTACATAACATAATCCAGAGTTTTTTTTTTTTTTTTTTTAATTATTTAATTTTACTTTTGTGCATTAGATTTTGAAATATTTTGCTCAATTTTACAATACTCCAGTTTAATTGCAAAGTATACTAGCTAACCAAGTATGCAAAGCCATTAAATGAGTTTAATTTTCCATAATACGTTTTATATTTTGAATTAGTTAATTCTTTTCATTTTTGTGCATTTAGATACATGCATTACAACCCATTCTAGACGAACATTTTCCCGGTGACTATTGAATTTCAAAACTCAAGCCACTATTTTCATCATCTGACATATTCTACGAATTATAAGACAATATATAAATAATATGCATGAAACAGGTTGTTGAGATTGTTCAAACATAACCGTATTTTTAGTGATCCTTTCAGTTCATTATTTGCATATTCCATGGCTGCTAAAATCACGGCATAATCAGTTCTCAGTTGCTAACTTGTTATCCTAACTTCCTTGGTTATTCGATGAACAATATGTTCAAATTTAAAAGCTTGAAAGTAACGCTCTTTGTTGCAGAGAAAACCTAATAAAGATTCATTTCTTGGGTGTAAATTAATTCACATGGTTAACGAGTGTTTGAGTTTGAGTAAAACTAAAATTCCACCTTAAAAAAAAGTCTTACAAAATAATAAGTTCGGCCGTGAGAATTAAACAAATTCTATCATGAGAGAGAACGTGTTAGAACATTATATATTAGTTATTGATATGTGTTTAAATTCGACCAAATTGAATTGCCAGACAAAATTACGAGGAAAATATAACAAGTTCAGCCATTAGAATTAAACAAATTCTATTCTCATAGATAACGTTTTAAAATATTATGTGTTGTGTTAAAATATGAAATGTATGTTAATGGTGTTTAATTAGAGACTTTTACTACTGTATTTTTAATGACAAAAACATTCCATTTCCATTAGATTAACAAGAAATAGATACTACAACTATGCAGATTGTCCAAATTAACCTATATCTAAATTACTCATTAAAATTTATGATGGCAAACTTAAATTTCCTAGAAATTCAATTTCCAGGCCTACGGAGCATTATCCTCCTTTTGGAAATGTAATGAGCAAAGTCCAACCAGGCAATTTGATTTATACGGTTTATATTTCTTTCAATGAAATTTAAATCAACGATTTAATGGAATTAAACCTCATGATTTATTCGTGAATTAATGATTTAGTGAGAACTAAATTCTATAGAAACTAATTACTAATTACTATATACTTTATAAATTATATAAAATGTTTATAATAAAATTTACCTAATTTATAATAAAAATTGATTAACTAATTTGAATTATGTTTAAGTTTTCAAAATTTGATAATTATGTTTTGAAAATCAATTATGTTAATGAAATTTGATTTAAATATTAAAACATAAAAATGACTTGTAATTTAATTATGTGTACAAGTTCAATTACTAATTCTATTTTAAGCTATTTTTTGAATTTAACTTAGATTTTCATGAAAATTGAATCTTGCTTAATAATGAAAAGTTTTTCATTTTTTTATGATTAAGTGGGAATTTTTTAGCATTAACATGTTATACTATAAATGTATGAAAAAAAAAAAAATCTCACAAAGAAACTAAATTCTTTTTTCAAATAATTTTAAACTACATTAGGGCAATTTAGTTCCACCTTAACCAAATATATAGCAAGTGCAAATAGGGATCAAATTTCTTTATTTGTAAACTTATTTTATACTACAAAACTTGAAAAAATGTTTTCACATCAAGAGATTTGATCCTCTTAGCAGTTTCTATATTTGTGGTTGAGATGGATCTATACTGTGTAAGTGTGTAATAACAAAAAATCTTTGCTAGATTCATACAAAATTGACACAAAAATATATTTGAAAAAATGCCAAAATGTAAAATAATGAGCCTACTTAAAATGCCTTAACCATAAGAATTTATTTTCTTCAATAGCTTTATTTTAGAACCATATATAATGTGTACATAGTTCACAATGAAATATTCTATTAACATGAACATAGAAATATTTTTTTTGTAAGTCATTTTTTTTTATTAATTCTTCAAAAGATTAGATCGTGATAGTTTTTTCTTTTTTTGTAAATTTAGTAGTACCTTACTATTTTCTATTTATCAAAAAAAGAAGCAAGTTGCAACATATAAAAACTCGATGGCGTCAACTTGCCCGAAGGAAACCAGCTCTGTTGGCCACCTTAGAGAGTTAAATACCTTCGATAATTGAAAAAGTTTCATCCGTCTACTAGCCGCTATGTCCATTATACTATGCCTAACAAAGTCTAATTAAAAACAATAAATGCTAGCCGCAAAATACATTGGAAACAAGGAAAATCATTGGTCAATCATCTGAAGATTCAATGGGAGCCATGTCTTTAACAGTAGATCCCAACATGTTTATGTTGCATGGTTTGAAGTTGTCGCTCAATTCTTCCAAGATGAGATGTAGCATAATGTTGAGACCCTCGAATCTCCTGAATCTCTCTTTTTATTTTCTGCACCTGGGAGTTTCCTTCCATTTCCTATAAACTCATAATGGCCTTGGCCAACACACATTTAAGTGTCCGGTAAGTATGAATGGACTGATGAAAAAGGGACAATATCCCTCTTTTCTTCCCTGGGTCCTTTATTTTGAAAGAATTGGATGAGGGTAAAGGGGGATGTTCTAACTTTTCAACATCAAAGATGATCAAGCTATAATCTAAAGGATCCATAATGCCCAGAGAAAATAATAGAGATTTTCTTTGGGATGGGCACATCTGTAGAAATTCCAGCATTGACATGGCAATAAGAGACTATGCCAAGTCATCTACTATGTTGTAGGTGTGGGCGGAATTGGTAGAAGAAACATTACAACATAATGGCTCTTTGAGGATCTTGGGAATGACCTTCACCTTAGGATGAGAGATTTGTAAGGGACCATTTGGTTTTAGAATGGACTATGTGGATACTTTGGTTTGGGACTTGGTTGCAGACGTATCAGGTTGCTTCTGATATCGGCATGAATGGGTCTGAAGGTTGACATCAACGGCATTGACCTAATCAGATTTCATCATGAGAATCTAATAATCAAGATTTCCAGACTGTTGGGGTTGAGGACCGGCCTCATGTTGTGGCAGTTGGGTAGCAACATATCCTTGCTGAGGGGAAATGATTAGTGAACATAGCTAGTTGAGCAGGAGCAGTGTTTGGAGGGAGCGATGTCATGGGCTATTTCCCTCAAGACTTTGCTTCGGCTTCCCACATTTGATGCATCTGGGGTAGAAGGGGATAATCATGTGTATAATGGCCATGTACACCACAACATGTACAAAGTTTTCTCATACGAACAACATTGGTATACTTGGGTTGATTGCCCTGATGTTGCTTTGTAGTGTTAGGCTGGTTCGCTTGGGGTGTGTTTGGTTGATTACCTTGGTGACCTTGGTTACACTACGTTTGTTAGTCTTTTTTTCCTTTCCATTTATTCTTTTTATTGGAATTAGGTGGATTAGTTGCGCTATGTTGAGCATACAACTGACCTTGAGGAGGCAATGTATACTATATCACAGGTTGAGATGGCATGGGAGGTGAGGGCACTGAAGTAGGAGGGGTTGGAGAGTTGGTTTGTGCATACGGATAAAAAGGATATGGGGTGATATTTTCCTAAACAGGTTGAGCAAAAATTGGCCCTGACATCGATTGATGTGGCTAGGTAAATGTGTAAGGCATGATTTGACCAGGATACATGGTGCCTGGAGGGGGATAGGTGTTGGAGGAATTGGTCCCCCCTTGTGGTAACCATAAATCATGCGAGGAGGATCATATGGATAGGAAAGGGATCCAATGATACCGTCAATAGCATGAGATTTCCCCAATGCATTAGCACCACTAGGTTTAGTAATATCTAGAAAAATAGTATAAACATAACCAGACTGGGGGTAGATCAAGTCATATTTTAATGCAACCTAGAGAGCTTCTTCCTCAAACTGAGGAAAATGAGTTGAGACATATTTAACTATGCAGGCTAAGATCATTCTAAGAAATCTCTCCATATATACACGGTTGTTGAATGTAGGATCTCTACACAAGCTCCTTCTTCTACGCCATTCCTAGACATGGTCAGAAAGGCCGGTGGAAGAAGATTGAAGAAATATAGTCAACAACTTGGTACCAGTATCATAATAAAGGGGTAACTGGAAATATGACATAAATTATTTAGCAAGAGTCACAAAAGAGGTATGAGATGCGGTGGGCTGGTCAACATACCACTTTTCCGCTTCTCTACTGAGAGTGCATTGGAACAACTGAAGGTGAATGGATTCATCGGTGATGGAATTATATGAACACCACATAAGAGAGGAGCATACATGATTAGTGGGGTCCTCTCGAATGTTTCCTTGAAACTCAGGAATGTCGGAAGGAATCTTAGTTTTCATAGTTGGCCAACCTGCATCATGGAGTATGGGGTCATTGATTAACTATCTAAAATAGGGAAGGCTTAAACCCACCATAAAAGGTAACAAAGGAGTAGTCGGGAAGGTTCCTATAGTGGTTCAAAAAGAAGGGACTCTGGGATTAGGGCTAGAGCCACTAGTTGGTTGGTTTCCCATGCCTGCATTGGTGCGTGACATGATCACTATATGAGGTTGAGAAGAAGAACCATAGTTGGAATCAAAGGAAGAACTCGATGAACTAGAAGAAATAGAGTCAGAATGGGGACTCCAAGGAGGAATAACTCGGACCATGCGGGGTGGAGTAAGACACCCTAGCAAAAAATGAGGATGAATACCTTGGAGTCTCCATAATAGACTCCTTCGGGGTGCAAGGAAGGAAAGTCACAAATGACACGAAAAGGTTGAAGAGTGATAAACAAAGGATCTATGTGGTAGATAAATTATTATGGTGTTTATGTCTTGGCTTGGCGGTCTAAACCAAGCACTCTTCGCTTTAGGTGTGAGTATGTGCAAGTTGTGTGTTTATTTTAATGAATCCCATACGATTATCTAAAGAAAAAAATATAATGTTGAAAAATTGTAAATGAAACTAAAATGACAGTAAAATAAAAAGTTAATTATGCATAAATCCCAACCCAAAGAAGGATCTTAAACAACCAAATGAAATGGGGGCTAAATTGACTCAACACACATTAAAATTTCCAAGAGAAGAAATTTCTATGAGACTCGGATCTAATGAGTGAATAAAACTAAAAAATGTGCAGAAAACAACAAGAAACCAGAGGGGGAAATTGCTGCAAAAGATATGGCTAAAGGTGAAAAACATAATGCAACCAATGGGAGCCTAAGGGACAAATACAAACGAAAACTCAAGAAATAGTTTTGGATGTAACAATAACCTATCTTAAGGATCTGTAAAAATGATGGATCAGACCCTGAAACAGTGGTTGAAAACATTGTAAATCTCAGACTACCTACTCAGATCAACTCCTCCTAAAAATGTGGAAGTATATGAAAGCCCTACGGGACTTGATTCTACTTCAAGGAGACAAACTAAGCATATACTGGCCTACGAAGGACTAAAAAAGAGTCCAAAAAACCCAAAACAATGCTCTCGACAAACCTTGATAATTGCAAACAAAACATAGAAAAGATACCAGATCATAGTTGCTGACCTATAAACAGGTGGGATTGCAGTTTTTGGGCAGTTAAGTGTGATTTCGAGGTGAAATCGCACTTTTTGGGCTAAAAAGGACAATTTCTGCTCCTTGGTTCTCGGGCAGTCGGTTGCTCAAAAAATGTTGTCTCTAGTGTGGTTAGTACCTATTACCTGCAGAAAACACCATAAAACATCCAGAATGTAGAATTATGACTGAATTAGGAAAAAAAAGTTGAAAAACAATGTCAAGAGACTGAAAATAGTTGAAGAGAAACCCTAATCGCTGAAGCTGATGGTCACCCAGGAATATGAATTACAATAGTGGAGTCACCATTTTTTAATGACAATGTGTAATTAAAAACCTAATGGAGTCGCCATTTGTTAGTGTAAAATATTTTGGCAAGTGTACCAAAAAAACCTTACTTAAGTTATGGATGACATATATCCCTAACAACAGAAATGGCTATAAAACCCTTCATATTTGAAATAGACAATGTGAATAAATGTTTCAAAAACCCAAATCTATGTAGCAAAAGTAGTTAAACAGCAAAAGGAAATAATAACTGCTGCAAAAATAATTCCAGATAACCAATGGAAAATACAATTTTAAAGATTTTTTTCTTGTATTATAACACCTAATGAAGGAAACAAGTATATGTTACCAATCCCCCTCAATGGGATGGGTTCCTGGTTGTCCTCAATGCTTCACATTCACAAATCTCTCTCTCTCTTAATGATGTAGAAAACCCAAAATATGTATTGAACTCAAGTGGGAGCTCAAATGGAAAAGGAAAAAGATAGCAACAATGAGAATGGTCAAAGTCAAGAATGAATGGAAAAACCATCATATTTATAAAACAATATTGAGGTATTCTCGATAATGGAGAATAATAAAAATTATTAACCAATATCTAGATCTAACCGCTTCGAATATTTTATTATATTTTCTTGGAGGGCAAAAGTATTTAATTTGGTCAAATACCTTTATTTAGAAATAATAAAGAAATAAATGGTTTATTTATCATTTCAAGAATGTGGTTAAAGAATAATAAACAAATAATTATTTGTTTAATTATTCTTAGGTGATTTAGTCAAATTTAACAAGGAATAATAACTAAATAATGATGATTTAATTAATTATTCCTAGATAAAAATAAGATAAATAATTATTTATCTAATTATTTCTGGTAATTGGGTTAAATATGACCAGGAATATCACTTGAAAAATGGTTTAATTAATTTTTCCTAGAGGAAAATCATTCCTCATTGGGTTTCTTGTATTAAGCAAAAATAACTTAATAAAATATGGTTTATTAAATTATTCCTTCTAGTGAAAGCAATTTTACTATGGTAAAATTGGTCTTACATGGTGTACTTTGATCCATCTAGTTAGAAATGGCTAGATGATCAATTTTTTGGTGATAACAAAGGTCAATGTGAAAAATTCCCTTTAAGAAGGTAGTAAATGCATAATATCTGAGTCAAAATTCACATAACTACCTATATACAATGCATTTGATGATTAGATCAAGAGATAGCATAATTATCACATAAAATAAAGTATTCAATGAATTATTGAAGAGATTACATTGGCATAGTAATTGATCACAAAACCTTAGCACGTGATAGACTTGGTACATTTTGTAACAAATGTATGCTTCAAGTTATTGTCGCTTGATATTTCTAGGTAAGAAACTAAATAGGCTCGTGATGGTGATGTGATGAAGGTGAGAGCAATGATTAAAGGAATTGAATTGAAAAATATTCTAGGATGTAGCTATGTTAAGGAAAATAACAAAGCTCGTTCATTTGTTATTGGAGACAAAATATACAAACAAGAAAATAAAGATCATATAGTCAAGGTGTCCACTTCTTGTACATTTTTGAAACAATATTATGGGTTTGATATTGAGATTGAAGGGAATATGTCATGGAACAATAGTGTAACTTATTGAGAGGATGATTGGCGCATAGTTCAATTGTTGTGCAAATGGTTATGGGTGTTAATCATTTTTTTACTATGGTGGCATTCAATGTTGGAACATGAAAATACCTCTAATCCATTGGAAATAATTGTAAGATAAAAAATAATTGACATTGCTCCAAATTATACAAAGAAATAATACATCAAGGTATTGGATGGTACTTAGAATGTGAGACAAGAAAGAGATTCCTTCAAGTAATCACATCATTGGTTGGCATCTCTAACATTATAAGCCAACACTGTGATTATTAGGTTGTAAGAAATGGAAATGGGTGTTAGTGCTTTTTATATGGATGTTGAAAAGAAAATGAGTATGCCACGATTATGTCATGATTATGCAAGGGAGGTACGATTAAGGATGCAAATAAATTTTTCAATATGATGCAAGAAAATTGGATGGAACCTAATGATGATACTTACAATACTATTACTTATGGATACAATAAATAAGGAAACATGTATAGAGCATACATGTTGCTAAGGAGAATGATATATAATGGTACAAATTATGATGTAGATTCTAAAATGATCAATATTACTACGTACAATATTGTCATTAAAATACTTTGCAAGAAACATACATCACTAGAGGATAATTAATGTAGAAATTATGATGTAGATTCTAAAATGATCATGAAATTTTCTAAATCAGAAAACTAGAAGCTACTCTACTCATTTGTAGAGGTAAATTCACGATCGAGAACAGAAATTATTAACATGCATCCATATTCAATGCACATATAAAAATATTTATCTAGGGGAAAAAAAATTTCTCAAAACCCCTTACTATATGTATTTCATTAATCAAAGAATATGGATGAATACAATATGCTCTACTCAACCTTAAGCTCAACCTGCACTTGTATCTTCTATCCTCTACTTTACTAACTCACTCTAACCAATACTTAGCCAATTTCAAGCCTTCCCAAGCTCCTAATTCCTTGTGTTATTACTATAGGAATTGGTCCCCTATTAATCAGGAAATTCCCTCATCTCGATTGAGAAATCCCTTTAGGCCATTCCTCTGACTGCATGCACCATTTTTACACATTGGAACAACTAATAGTACACTTCCCTTAAAATCCAATCGCAACTCGGTAACTAGAATTATCTGCATGCATGAACTAATTTAGGCTGAATGATTAGTTAACTAGTTGATCACTAAGTTGTTACTAACTACACACCCCACTGACCATACATAAATTTAATTGAACTAAATTGATACAAACAAAATTAAATCAACATAGGCTCCTAAAATTTAGGAACCCAATGCACAAAAATGAACTTCATTACCCTAACTCGAATTAATTGAGCTCAAATCCTACTTTTTAGGAATCAACTCATGTAAACTGAACTTGAACTAATTAAATCAATTTCAATGTTCTTAATTGAGTGACAAGAGGCATTTCACCACAATTACTCCAAGTTGTTTGTTTGCTGGTGAGATGAAAACAGATTTTGAGATGTCTATGATTGGAGAGCTCATTTTCTACTTAGGACTTCAAATTCAGCAAAAGAACACAGGTACATTCATATCACCGGAAAAATACTTGAAAGAAATGTTGAAAAAGTTAAAAATGGAGGACTGCAAACCTGTGTCAACTCCCATGATCACGGGATGCAAGCTGTGTGCTGATGATGGATCTGCTGATATAGATAAAAAACTCTACAGATCCATGATAGGAAGTCTATTGTATCCTCGATCGCATCGAAGACTCGTACATCATGCTAGCGTAAGGAATAGTGGTTAGATATCACAAAACATTTCAAAAACAAAACTATCTTCTAGCAAAGAAATAATATTCAGATATCTACAAGGAACAACACAGTATGGACTTTGGTATCCTAAAGGCAAAAGCTTCACCTTGACAGCATACACAGATGCAGATTGGGCCAGTTGTGTGGATGACAGGAAAAGCACAAGTGGAGGTGCTTTCTATCTAAGAGAAAGTCTGGTGGCATGGTTAAGCAGGAAACAAACATCTATCTCTCTGTCTACAATAGAAGAAGAATATATAGCAGCAACAGCATGTTGTACAAAAGTCATGTGGATGAAGCAAACCCTCCAAGACATGAAGGTAAGCATTGATGAACCTATCTCAATCAAATGTGATAATACAAGTGCTATAAGTATATCTAAAAATCCTTTGCTTCACTCAAAAACTAAACATATCCCAATCAAGTATCATTTTATCCGAGAACAAGTGGCTCAGAAGATAGTAAAACTAGAGTATGTACCAACAAAAGAACAGACAACAGATATATTTACTAAACCGCTTTCCAGAGAACCATTTGAATATTTGAGAGATAGATTAGGGGCAGTATCTGTAGATGCTACTCTCTAATATAAAGAGAAAGAATAGTTTCAGGGGGATAACAGAAATGATGATATCATTCTCAGGGGGAGATCAACCAGCAAGGGAAGCATGAAAATAGGTCCTCATGATCAAAAGGATTATGGCAAGAATACATTCAACATAAAAGAATCAATAAAAGGGCGAAAGGATTAGTGGTGCAGCGGAAGAGTGGTGAACCTGACGTGAAGCATAAGCAGTAGCGTACAAAGTCAGAAAACTTCAAAGAAAGCAAATGCATGAAATATTGGAAAAGGATAAAATCATAGCATCAAAGAAGAGAAGCTACACTAAGAATTCAAACCCCTTTTGATTGATGTCAAAGGGGGAGGAAGAGCAAGTAGCAGGAGGAAGAGCAGGCAAATAGAGAAAGTAAACAGAGAAAGTGTATTGCCACAAAGCAAGTGTATTGCCATCAATGTCAAAGGGGGAGACTGTTGGAAATATTGTCATTGATGGAAATGGAGATAGCAAAGACAGAGACAGATAAAGAAGGCAGCAGAGTCAAATATAGGCAAAGAACAGAAGAAGGTAATATGTACAGTGAAGGTAGAGGCAGAGGTCGAGTAGCAGTAGCAGCTAAGGCAGAGGCGGAGGCAGCGAAAATAAAGGAGAGTCATTATCAGAGGCAGAGGCAGAGACATAGCCATTATCATAGAAGTAGAGGCAGAGGTCTAGCGACAGAAGCCGCGAAGGCAGAAGCAGAGGAAGAGATGTTATTCCAAGAATCACTACCCAGCTAGTAGAAACACTAAATATCAATTCTGAGAACCGTAACCCAGGCGGAAGGATATATATAAATAAATTCCAAGAATCACTTAACCCGCTGGAGGATACTCCAAATATGAAACATAAAACTTACATATATATGCAGCGCATTACATATTTCACAAAGAATCAAATTATCATAAGGTGGGACCATTTCCCAATCGCATCGGAGAAAAATTGTGCAGCGGAATATGTAAAAACTAGAAAATTGCGATTGCGATTGAAAGACCGGACCCGATGGGAATACAAACTAAAATACATATATAAGTTTCATATTATTGAGCCCAAATTTAAAAGAATCAAAGGTCCAAAGCATATTTATTAAGTTATATGGAGCGCATAATACAAATTTTTATATGGCAAGACCCTTTCCCAATCGCATCGGAGAAAGCAGCGGAACATGTTAACAAATATTTGCGATTGCGATGAAACCTAGACCCGATGGGTTTATAAAACATAATTGATATGTGTCGGAACATGCAACTAAGAGTTTCGATTGCGATCAATCACAATCGGAAGCAATACATGAATCGCATCGGAAAGAAGCAGAACGTCGGAGCACTATGTTAAAAGATTGCGACTGCAATTGAAGCCCGGACTCGATGGGTCTATAAATTATGATCTAAAAGGTTTGAGTTCCAGTTCTAATCGCATCGGCACATTTAAATGAACAGTGACCAATCGCAATCAGAGTTAAAGCGGGGCATCGGAACATGCAAATGGAATTTGTGATTGCGATTAATCGCATCGCATCAGAGTAATCGCAATCGGAGCTTCAGAATATTGGAATGTTGGTACATTCAAATGGAAATTGCGATTGCGATCAATCGCAATCGGAAGAAGTTGAAAAGTAGTGTATAGCATCAAAAAGCATGGTAAATGGGCCCAGATATATGATAGTCTATTGATTAAATGGAATCGACCCCTTATATTAATGTTTATAACGCTTGACTTGGAAAATAGAGCAGAAGGTTTATACAGATGTGGGGCCCAAATTTTTCAGAGTTGCTCATTAATATAAATTCCAAGGTTTATTAAGAAGGCTATAAAGGGTTTTATTTTTTATGGTTCAAGATAAATATTGTGAGTACTGTGTTATTAAAAAGGTGTTATAAAACGCCGAGAGTTGTTTTATGTAACGAGTGTGATTGTATTGAAATATGCCGTGTGGTCTGTGGATCCACGGGCCTTGGCTTAAGGTGGAGGGTGATTGTTAATATAAAACGATTGCTGTGGTGTATGTATGTTCCGCTTGTGGAACTCACCACATTAGCAAGACACTTGCTGTGTGTAGAGCATTGGAATTTGCCTAGATTTAAAGTGCAGTTACATACATACAGGAGTTACGCAACAGCTATAAATAGAAAATCATACAGAGGAGAAAAAGGAACAAACACAGTCAAAGAAAAGAGAAATGAGTAGAGATCCAAAAGGCTGAATGAGTGAGTTGGAGTTCTCATTGTAATTAAATGTAATATTTTAATTGGTTCATATTGTTTGTGATGCAAAGGCAAGTGTCCAAAAGAAAAAGAAAAATCCCACTGTAAATTTGTACATATTGTTATAATTTTAAAAATGAGTTGGAAAAAGGAATTAGAAGATAGAAGCCAAAGAGTCAGGATTGTTCACTCCAAATTCTCTGTGAAATACGAACATTCATGTGAGGAACTCTATATGTAATACCAACTGGATATGCATAAGAGAGGTTAGAGAGAGTAAATATAGAGAAGGGAGAGTATAGAAGAGACATGAAGAGAAGATTAAGAAAAGAAAATCAGAAAGAGAAGCTACAAAACAGAGCGGATATCTGAGGTAAATCAACAAACATTCAGTTTGATAAATTGAGGAAGTTGGAGATTCTGTAGCTGTCAGTTGTAGCTAACTGAGGTTGGAGCCTCCTGTAGGTTGGTGCCTGCAGAAAATTGAAGGGAGTTGGTGCTTCCTTGCAAGTTGTAGCTTGCAGAATTGAGGATTGGAGCCTCCTGTAGGTTGGTGCTTGTAGAAAAACAGTGGTGAGAGGGAGTTGGAGCTTGCCTTTGCATCACAACAATGATAAGACATGGCTTTCTCCCTTTATGGGTTTCCACTTATATCTGGTGTCTTTGTGCATGATGTTTATGTGTTGATATGATTTATATCTTCTGCTTAATACCTGCTACTCTCATATTAAGTCTACTGTTATATTATATTAACACTTGCTGCTCACATTCTAAGATTACTCACATATTAAGTTGGACATGAAATGAAGGTGTAAATAAGTTTTATTGAAAAGTTTTGAAAGTCCATGAATGTGTTAAACTAATTCACCCCCCCCCCCCATCTCAGTTTAACTAAGGGTTCAATAGATTCCTTACCCAATACAACCCAAAACAGATCTCAACAGTTCGCAGCTAGCATGAATCGTACTTATTCTCTCTCTAGACTCAGTCTATCCATCTATTTATATCATCATAGCCTACAATATCCTATTGTCTTCAAACCGTGGTTTTCGGACTCTTGGTCTACCCTTTGACCCATTACAATTCATTGGGGGCTTTGATCCACAACAAATCCCCTGCGCTAGACTAATTATTACAAAATTTATATCAAAACTTCTACTAGGGGACCCTGTTCCAACACTGAGCTGGAAATTGTGTTGGTCTAGGAGGTGGTTGGTTAGTAGGTAGCTAAAGCTATTGAGGTTGAGTTAGCATTGGTTGATTTTGGGGTGGAAATGACATTAGCTGATGTTGTTGGAATTGTTGGTATTTTTGAAATGGTTGTGGAGGGTATGGTTGTTGATACTGATATTGTTGAGGATACATATGCTAAGGCAACTGGGTTCCATAACCATATCCCCTCCAACCTCGTGCAGGTTGATTTTGATGTTGTTGTGGTGGTAATGCTTTCCATGGAATTGGTGTATTTCATGAATTTTGAGGATATTTAAAATTATGGGGGTTTTGTTGAGGGAAGTGTTGAGGCATCCTTGGTTTCCAATGTCTCCTTGGTGCCATATAGTAGACAAGATCTACTCCTTTCACTTCCTCTCCTTGAAATTATTTTAATTTGGGACAATTTTCTATTGCATGATTTTCTGTGCATAGTCCACACACTTGTATACCTTGCAAAGGACATTCCCTGAGTGGATGTTTCTTCCGACACTTTGGATAGAAAATTTCTAACATTTCATCTTATTCTTCCTTCTTCTTCTTAGCTTTTAATACATCTACTTGTGTTCCCAAAGTGCTCAAGAGATCTATTTTGAAATTTTCTATTAAAATTCCTATCTCTGCTTTTGTTACTACACTTGTTGTAGATTAGGAAGCTCTTGATGAAATATCTCTCTTTCCACTATTTGCTATTCCCCTACAGTATTTCTGACAAATTTTAACAATTTCTTCAAATGGTAAATTGGAGATATCTCCTTTTCATATCACATTAAGGATGTCTAAATATTCATCTCTGTTACCCTTAAGAAATAAAGTAATATTTCCAAATATTCTTCCAAACTTTCGTCTTCTTTTTGTGTCATTCTAAAATGCCTTCTTTTGGGTCTGTAGCCCTACAATAAGCTGGATACTTTTTAAGAAAAAAATTCTTCATTTCATCCCAAGAAACAATTGTATGTTCTCCTAAACCCATAAGATCAAGGATTTTTCTTTCAGAGTACCAGGAAAAAATCGAAGCTTGTGTGTATCATCCGTATATCCATAAGTTCTACACAAGATATCAAACTTGGACATGAATGCATGAGGATATTTTGTTGACATTCCATATAAATTAGGCAATACAGAAGGTGGAATGTTTTTCATTTTTATCTCTTCTCCTAATATTTCTCTTGAATCTAATATTGGAAAGCCAAAAGTAGTTTTTTTATCATTGTTATTTTCTTGCTCATTTTCTTATGTTCTTCTATTTTGATTTTCTCTTCTTGCTTCTTATTCTATACTTCTAAGTTCTTGTTCTCTTCTATATTCGTCTGCCTTATGGTCTTCCTCATTCTTTCTTTCCTCCTCTCGTTTTCTTCTCCATTCCCTGTGTTGTCTTTCATATTCAAGCGTTTGTTTATGAGTCATGTTTAGCCTATTCGATCCTTCTCCTTCTTCACCCATTTGTTTTTCAGAGATATGTAGTGTTTCAATATGAGGTTGATTTTTTATTTCTTCAACTACTTTTATTTTTTAAAGGATAGGTTTCTCTAGTTGTTCAACAATTGGTTTTCATGTATCTTTTTGTTTCCTTAAGGAAGGAGGTTCTTTAGGTGATTGTTTTATTTTTACCTCCAAGGCTAACAAATTTTTTCTTTCAACTAAAGTTAATCTTTGTCCTCATCTCTGTTTTCCCTCTAACTCTTCTATAGTAGGTCTTCCAGTAACTTGTGTTGTTAGTCCTATGGATGAAGGAGCTATTAGGGGGTTTTGTTTTACAAATCTACCCTTCTAATATCTATCTCTGGGCATAAGAAAACATAACTTAAAATAAAAACTATGTTTTTGTTGTTTTTGATGATTTTATATATTTTTATCTTTTTATCTTCCTGATTAACAATTTTGAAATAGGCTTCCCTCACAAGGGTGCCAAAATCTTGGGTTGTTTAATGGGTAAACAAGCACAACTATTTATTATCAAACCATACTAGTAGAACTTAGAAGCATCCCCAAAGTATATGGGTTTCAATTATGATCAAGTTAGAAGATGATTTATCAATGATTTAAGGAAATTCATATTACAAATATAAATCTAACTTAAATAATTTATAAACTCAAGTATGCAATCAGCAGTAGAGGAATCTCCTAAGTAAAGAGATTTGTTTGTCCTTATCTCAGAAGATTAATTCATGAATTAGAAATCAAAACCACTAATTGAGCAATAGATTAAGATGCATGAAATAATAATTGAAGAGGCCCTTAACTGAAGAGATCCTGGTTGTCCTTCATCACAGATTCATTCATCAATAATTCTATTGTTAGAAAATATGAATTCATATAAACATTAAAAAGCATGAAAAGATGAATTCTAGCTTAAGATATTAATTAGATAGAAAGAATGTTTAACTTAAACATTTTATTTCCCTTTCATATGCAGAATAATAATGATAATTAGATTCATCAATATTGATAAAACATCATCATAAATAGGTGTGGGGGCCCTTCACCCTTGCCTCACACACTGAAAGTGATTTCAGCCACTTAAAATGCATTCAATCAATCAACATATAACAGAAGAAAATGGAATAGAATATATCTTCAATTAACTCTCCAAAGTCTCAGAAATAATAATGTTAAGTCATATAATTTTCTACATATCAATGCCCTCAAATTTTGAGGCTTAAATAGATAAAATATCCATCAAATTCATCTAAAATGTCTCCTATAGCCATGGCTATCGTTATCTTATCCAATCAGGTCAAATTCATCCATCAGATTAATCAAAATCTAGAAAATCCCATAAAATAAGAAAATTGACCTACTTCCTAGGGATCCTCCATATGAACAGGTCTTGTTTGACCGCCTTTGACCGGGCCTATTAAATCTCAGTTTGACTGAACCAATTGGTGTGCACTTAATATTATTTCCCAAGCATTCTAGAAATATATCCAGCTTGAGCCGAAGTGTCCTGCAAATATTCAAACCATGAGGCCATTATGATAATTTCTGATACAGTCCAAAACTTCACTTAAAATTCAATTTTTATAAGAAATTCTAAGTTGAAAAACTTAACTTAAATACCTGTATATGAATTTATTGGTCAAAATAAGGTGAACATGATGGTGTATATATGGATAGTGTGGAAAATAATATGTATTTCATAAACAAAAAGAGATAAAAAATGAGGGCCAACATAGGGTAAAGGATGTTTCTCAGCAATGTGCACCTACTTGTGATAGGAAAACCGTTGTGAAGGAATTTGATTGTGTTCAAAGGATATTTCATGGAAGTGAGAAATCCAAGGGGAGAAAAATATTTTGAAAGTCCAAATAATTATTGGAAAGAGTGGGATTGATGATGAGGGTCCAATTAGTAAAGTGATGCAACGTTTCTTTCAAGATTTAGAGAGAGGATTATACTTGGGGACCTCCATATTCCATTTTTGAAATACCCTGTTTGATCCAATGATATGGAAAATAAATCATTGTTGAGAAAATAGATTGCCATCATTGAATCAAGAAACTTGTTCACAGATGAACTCTACATGATGCTCTTCGCATTAAGAGTGGTGTTTCGCAAAAATAATTTTATACAAACCTTAGATCAAATTAAGTATTCCCTTCCAAGTGGAGATAGTGGCATCATTATAATACTTGATGTTCCAGGGAAAGCAAAAAAAATTCACCTATAGAAGACTTTGAATTGAGGCTCTTAGGCAAAGGAGGACTGGCATTGTCGAATATGCTTACTAGAAAACAAATAATTTTGAAAGGCCTTAATATTACTATGTGAAATAAGGATAATTTTTCAAAGATCCTGAGGATTAGAAAGATGAAACTGACACCTCTTACATAAATTTAGCATAGGTCAAGTGGCAAACTCGTTGGCATATTTCAGCTATTTTCGAGATAATAGTCCAAAGGAAAATGGATCCCAAACAACCCTTATTCAATAGCACATACCTCAAAGAGAGAGGAATGCTCCCATCCTGATCCATAATTATGGTGATAAGGGGACTTAGGGTGTATATATAAATATATATACATGTGCCACACTGGAAAACATTTTGATGAGCCAAGCTACAAAATTGGAATAGACTAACCTATTCATTTTGGAAGCCAACTTGCATACCTTGATTGGGATTTATTACAAATTATTTTTCAACTAATTTGGAATATTTCTCACCTTTTGTGGGGTCTCTACCTAAAATTACATTAGGGGAAACTGAGGAGCATTGGTATTCATGAGATGGAAATTTCACACTTGGTTTTCGGGCCATCTTTGAGGAGAAGCCCCTTGCATGGAGTTTTCATTCACATTTCATAGACTACATATTGTATGTGGAAACCCATTTATTCTCTTTCAAAGACTGTAGGCATGTACAAACCCATATATTCCCCTTGAAGCCTAGAATTCCCAGTCTGAAGTTCCAACATTAACCATTTAAAGAGGACTTGGGTTTGGCTCACGTGATTTACGGAGGAAGAATATCTTTGAAGATCGAATTACTCTATAATTTCATTTAAGTCACTACTCTATAATTTCCTTAAAATCATAAATAAGTTGTGCTATATCTTCAACAAAATAAATATCATGATGTGGAGGGCCAATAAGTCCCACATTGGAAGTTGAGTTTCTTGTAACATCAATATCACCAATGACTTTATGGCCAGTGGAGAAACATCCATCACATATACACATGAATGCAAAGATTTTATACTCATCATGTAGACCTTGAAACTTGATAAGAGTGGACAGAATATTAGGAATCTCAGGCACACAATAGAGAAGTAACATAGCATCTTTGATGTGCCAACTTCCAAGTGACATTGAATGAAGACAACTTTAATTAAATTTTGAACCACAAGAGACAGAGGAAAAGAAGTTTGAACCACAAAATTGTGAAAATTTGGCTACATTTATAAATAAATTGATGTTTTTAAGCATTTCATGGTGTTTTTAATAGTTATAAGTGTCTTTGAGATTACAAAAGTAGTGTCTATGTCATGACAAAATTATTGTGTCTGTCTTCCAGTAAAAAGAGATGGAAATTAAGTTATGTCAAAAGCTACAAAAGGAAAGTTCATTTATGGGAGAAACCAGAAAAATGATCAAGATGAGTGATTCATTATCATCCTCATATGAATACAACTATTTTATTAGGAAATATAAATACTGTTCTTCTTGTTTAAAAAGGCCTGAAGTTTTTTTATAAAAAATATATCAAAATGGGATGTTTTCCCACTTGAAGTGAACTCCAGGAAAGATAGCATTCAACAGGAATGCAAAATATTATACCATAATTCCATAGCTAAATACCTTGGAAATATTGTTAGAGATGAAGTTCACATATACTCCTTGAGTATAAATGAGTTCACTATATTTTTCTATTAGATTCCTCTCGGCCACCATGGTCACAGAGAAGACAACCTCCCATTTCCCATTTGACCCAAACCAGGCCTTGCAGAACACTATATATCCATATCCCATATTTGTAACCAAAATTCCCCTTACAATGCACCCTATCTCCAATCCCATGACACAAAAACCATAAGACTCTTTTTTCTACTTAAATATAGTGTCTCCTAATTAAATTCAAATGCAAGCAGTCTAGCCCCAAAGAAATACCAATGGTTTTCAATTTCACAACAACTCTACGTTTAGAGGGTGCCATAGAGTTTATGGCCATGCTAATTTCTGGCACTGCGTACCAGCCCAAAAATTACAATCCAAACGATAGAACAAATCAAGTTCACAGAACCCACTATTATTGACAAGGATCTCATGCCTACAAGGCAACCTATAAAACTCAACAATTAGCAAATGTTATTGGAATTACACTGCATTAGAGCACTAGCTAAAATTGCATTGGAAAATCCAATTCATTTGTTGTCCACAACATAATATCCCATTGTCCTTCTGCCTACCAAAGAGCTAAAGGAACCATCCATACTTAATAAACCATTTAGTAAAATATTGATTAACGTTTCGAAGGAAGTTCCGCTGTATTTTTTCTTTAATTAAGGAAGCAGCCGCATATTGTTCTACTAATAATAGTGGCTGCCCTTTGGTGATATGGGAAATGAAGTTAAACAAGATATCTGAACCCAATACCCTCACTTCTATACCTACTTAATCTTTAGACCTAAAACATCTGATCAACAACATTATCCAGTCTCATCACTTGCTCCACTGATTGGAATGTAGATATAAGTTAGCTCTTTCCAGATAAATTCTAGATCAATATCAAATATGTTAGAGACTGTAGGGGAATCCTCCTCTGATTCACCTCTGTCAAACTCCTATAATACTCACGTGACACGCCCTAGTTGCACCCATGGAATTGTTTTCTCAGGAAACACAAACATGGAAGTAGGCAAGTGACATGAGACAATCATTCATAGTTCCAAATATTTGATGAGCAAGCATGATTTTGGTCTCCTCCTCTGTCCAAGACACAATGCATCCGCATAGCCCTCAACATCCACATACCTCTAGAGTATGTAGTGACTGCTACAAAATTTAAAGGAAGGAAATGGAGTGAGATGGAATTCATAGCATGGGCATGGTAGATATATTTCATGAATTCCTTCATGGAAGGATGGGACATGTTTTTTTATATCATAACAACATCAAGAGCATAATGTGTGCTCAATATAAACCCACTTATGCCTTTATTTTGTGGAATTTTTTGGTGGCTGTAACATCTCTTTCACCGATCTCTGAATCAAGCCTTCCTCCTAACATGCTTGTAGTAAAAACTGATAAATTTCCCATTTAGGTGATTCCCACTTCAGAAAAACTAGTGGTTCCCCTTAAATATTCACTAGAGCTAGACATTACAGCCAACCCAAACATGCTTATGGTAACCAACATAATCATGCATTGAATTCTTTCACCATGGAATACCACCATTTGAAAAACACTAGTGTGAAGTTTTCCAAACCTCTGACGATAAAAAATCATTCATCAGTCAATACATTTTTTTTCCTCCTTGCAAATGCTAATTTTTTCCCTTAATGTTTAACTTTTCCTTTTATTAAATTCATACTTAAAATTCCAGGTACAATTTTATTTTCTTTTTCAGAAGAAAGAGAAAGGCCTCACATACCAACTATTGGTAAAATTAACAAACCATGAAAGGTGGAAAAAGTGACTCCTTGCAAGTGCTAACTATTTCCCTTAATGTTTAAATCTGATTGTTAGTAAAAGAAATTACTTAAAATATTAGGGACAATTATATATACTTTTTTAGTAGTAAAATAAAGGCCTTACATACCAACTATTGGTAAAATGAACTAACCATGAAAGATGGAGAAAAGGAAGAGGGTGAAATTATCAATGTTCCAATGTCTCATAATTATGTTTTGGTCCTTATATGCTTGTTCAACATTCTTATATCTCTTTTCTATTCCTCTATAGCCCTACAAGCTTCTTCTTAGAGAGTAGTTGAGTTCAAATTCAAGTACTCATAACATTGCAAAAACTATAATTTTAATGGCCACTAATTTTATCACTCTTAACTTGTTCTTACAAGAGACATTTAAGTCTACATACCATGAGAACAAAGCATATCCTCACCATATGGGGTGATCGAATATTTTCTACTTAAGGAATTCTTCAAAACCATAGACACTCCCTTTTACAATTGACCAAAAATATTTTTACAACTTTATAGAATAGAAAAGATATTTTTGGATATGCCAGAACTTTTTTCCTCCACATAACCTTTTTATTTTTCATTTATATAGTTTCTACTACTTTCCAGAACTATGTTATTTTCCCCATGACATGGGTAATTATTTGATGTCAATGCATTCAATTTTGGTTCATAAACATTATAGTTTGAGAAAATTCTAAACAATGACACCTTAATCATAGGTGTCGAGCTAAAACTGAACATAAAAATATGGATGAAAGAACTCCATGCTATTGGAGAAAGTAGAATCTAGGCATCGGATAGGATAATTTTAATAGTGTCTAACAAATGACCACAAAGTAGGTTAATGGCACTAAAAATTACATCTAAATCAACCACCGTGGGACTTCAAAAAGCATAATAAATTGTTGACTATAATTAAAGGAGGTAAATAGTAGACTCTATTCCAAAATGAGTAAATTAGAATCTACATATAAGGTAATCATGAAATTTTGAAAATATTATATAACATAATATAATGTTACTAATGTCCAACAAATGACCACAAAAATAGGGCAATTGGAATGAAGAGTACAACCAACATGAATACAATGTGTGAGTGCTAGTGCAACTCCTAGAAAGTGTCAAAAATATTAGAAAGAAAGAAAAAAACATAAGTATAACATAAGAACATATGTATAGTAGAAAAAATACATATGGGAACCAAGTAATAGATCAACCTTCAGATATCTATATAAATTTTGAAATGATGGAACCTTTACACCTAATATTATTTTTGTTGAAAAGGAGATCATGTGTAGCATGGTATTTATACAAGTCTCAATCTAAATAGAGATTGCTAAGATCAAATGACCAAATCGTTTTGCCAATATTTTCCCACTCTACTGCTTGGAACCAATGGCCATGGATTGTTCCAGGATAACCTAAATATGTTCCTTAAACCAATACTAAAGCCTCTAATGGTTTTTGAATTATCTGTAGACCCTGGTTGGAAACCCTAATTGGAAAAATGATGGCATGGTAACCTAATAGAGTATATTATATGATGACATGAGTAGAACAAGGTCTTTAAAAAAGATATTTTTTAAATACACAATCATGAACACTCTTTGAAAGTGATACGTACCAATTTTACAAGCTCGTTCACATGGAAACTTACACCACTAATGTTTCCCTTATCTTCTACGCTATCATTTATAGACTAAGAACAAAACCATACAAAACAGAAAATCCAAGTTAACAAGTAAAAACAACCACAATTACCTTTTTATTAACTCCATAAATTATGGTTGTAATTCCTCATCCCTCAATCTTTGGATTATCCTTGAAACTGAGTCAACTATCTCAATGGAAATCATGACTCTGGAGTCTTGAGTGAAGATACTTTATTATTTCCCTTGTCTTATAAATCACTTCAACACATTCTCACTTCGATTCTTGGTGGCTTAGTTGAAGATACTTCTTTTCATACACTCTTCTTACAACATATCTTGACTGAAAAATTAGGTGTTAACAAACATGAAAATAGAATGGGGAAAGCGTGCATCATCTATCGTGAGAGAGAAATTTAAGCATCTACACTAGCATGCTTAAAACCTTCACAAAGGATGTCCACAAAAAAATATTTTCACTCATAAAAAAAAAAATATTACAAGGATGGTGTAGAAATATTATTAGAGAAACCAAAATGTTACAAGAATAAGGCATGTTGCATAATACCCAAAAGCTTACAAGATGCATGAGACTTTTCCCTTCTACAGAACTGATCCATCATAGTTTGTGCATGACCTATCATTACAATATTTCCAAAATTATTTCCTCTAAGAAGATAAAATTCTCACTTAAAGTATCCAAACACCATACTAGCAAAATTCCATTAAGGAAGGCATTGAAATATCATGTGTAGTTCCATGAATCATGTTCAGGGTTGTAAATATGTTTGAGATGGTAATCTTAGCTATTAATTATATTCCATTATCATTTATGTTTGGTAATTTTAGTGACCAGTGTTGGATCAGTTGATGAGAAATTGTAGGAGGCCTTAGGAGCTATTTGGAGGAGCCTAACAAGGATTGCTAGGAAGCCCTAACTAGGCAGCCAAGGTGATAGTAGGAAATTTAGTCTAGAAGTGAAGAAAGGTAATTTTTGTGGTGTTTTGAAGGATTAGTTTGGATCAGTCTACATTGGAGATTTTTGGGAGCCATTTGTTGGAGTTTCTTTGGGCATGAAGGAACTCCAACTAGGAGAAGACCCAACTATGGAGTGATGTAGGTGTCCTATTGCTGAAAAAGTTGTTTCAGCCTATGGAAGATGAGGAGGTGGCGTTGACGTGTCATGTTAGAAGCCCTAACCACTGGGCAGTTTCCACAGTGAAGATTGGCTCCTACATTTGTGAAGCTTTTCTATTGCGGAGAAAAGGGTAGATTGGTGAAGTTTATTGGTAGCCATGTTTAAGGGTCTCCTAGGTGTAAGGATGGACTAACTAGGTTCAGATGCTACCACGTGGAATTGGTCACTCATGGAATATTGGAGGGAAACGTGAGAGTGGACCAAGTGTGAATGTGAATTGGGCATTTAGGGTCTGTTGGAGGAAAACATGATAATTTCCATGTTGGAAACCAATGTGCAACATCTTGATGGACAAAGGTAGTAGTTAGAGAGGCAGTTGTTGAAGCTCAAGGTTCTAATCAGCCAGGAGAATTTTGTCAAGCCTGAGAATTGTGTGTGGAGAAGGACTTATACAGCAGATGATGGGAAGTCTTCCTAGCCCATGTTCATTGTGGGAGACGGAAATCTTGCAGTGATAGATGGAAGCCCTTTTTGTGCTATGCTAGTCTTCATCAGAGCACCGCAGGAAGACCATAGTGGGTTGAATTCCCTGAGTTGTTTGGGAGAAGCTATAGGTAGATTGAGAATTGTTCACAAGTGAAGTTGTGAAAAACTTGACATGAGTCTCAATGTGTTATTCCCCTGATGGAATAAGGCAATACTAGTGAGTATATTGAAAGATGAGGTTCAGCGGCTAGATGGAATTGGAGCATTGATAGTGGCAAGAGTTGCAGATCAAGAGCCAAAGAACCAGGTAGGTATAGGGTACAACCGAGAGGAGCTATGAGAGCATCTACAGCTAGATGGTTTGAGTATCTTGTTTCGTATCTTGTACTAGTGGATTTATGAGGGTCATTATCCCTTTTACGGGAGCCATCGACTGTTGTATTATATGTTGTTTAATATAATTAATTTGGGTTGAAAATTTGTAAAAAGTTGTATATATTTTGTGCATATGTGATTTATTGTTGTTTATATTCTGATGTTAAAATTAGTTTTGTTTAGATTATTGGTTTGGTAGAGTTGGAGATTTTTAAGACTCTGTCCTATACCGAAGGTCGTGGAAAATCAACAAATTCAACTTGTTTTGGCCAAAACTGATGGATCTCTTTTATTGGATCTTCACAACTTGGGTAGTAAACTGTGAGACCCACCTTTGCTCAAAAGGATTCTTCATAGTAAATTTTTCATCATAGAAGGAATGAGAATATATTTTTCAAGAAGGCCCATGGTTCCCAGATTTTTATGCAAACACAATGGTAGTCCCAAGAATGCTGGTGTGGGTTAGGATGAATAATCTTACCTTAAACTTCTGGCATCATAAAGTACTAGAAGGCATTGGAAACCTCTTAGGGTGATACATAAAGGAAGATCCACAAGGACTTAAACAGGGTATCTACACTTTTTCTAGAATCTGTGAGGAGGTGGACCTCAACAACGGAATGCAAGATCACATCCTTTCGACACACAACAAGTACTGTTGGATAGAGTTACCTACTTTTGAGAACACAACCTTCAAATGTTGAATATCTCAACAGACGGGTCATCTTAAAAATACATCTCCTGATGCCAGGAAAGAACCACGAAGGAAGAAGGAACCCCAAAAACAACCCAAAGGATAGAAACTTCCACTACATTTTCCTTACGATGAAGAGGAGGAAGAAGAAATGGATCCCTATACCAATGAAGAAGTCTTGAATCCACAAGAAAGTGTAGAAAAGGAGGAATCAAATCATGAAGCATTAGAATACCCACACGCAACAATGCAGCCTGAGAGGATTCCAAAAGAAAAGGAGATAGGGGGTATCAGATGTCACCATGCATATGAAAGCTTGGACTCAGATAAGGAAAATAAAAAAAATATGTAGAGAACCAGCTCGAACTTGTATCAACCACCCCATTTCCATGAGAATGGAAGAAAGTAGAAAAGAAGAAATGGATAAAAGGGTAACCTGTTTCTCTTCATATTAAAGTAGTTTATTTATTGGCTTTGTGATCACCAGTATTGACTATCTTGATGGAATGCTTTGCAAGCATATAAAACATGTAATTTTGTTTTCATTAATAAAATTACAATTTTTCCTAGGGAAAAAAATGTATGCCAAGACTTGCATACTAGACAGAAGGTAAAATGAATAGCTTTTCATTCCCAGGGGAAAGGGTTATAACAGGATTCACTTTACCATACTTTTTTGTTGTGTATACTGCACCAAATTTTTCAGCCATATGCCACAAAGGGTGACTATGTGGCTACACTTCTCGAACTAGACAAACCCTAATGAAAACTACTTCACAATTTCTGAAAGCTTTTTGTTGTTCAACTACAAGAAATTTCTAGACATCCACTTCATGCAACTATTTGTTTGAGAAAAAGTTATGGTGAATTTTATCAATCACCTATGTTTGAATTGAAGGGTATATGTATTATAAAAGCAACTATACAATGAAAAATCATGAAATTTCTCTAAATTTTGAGGTGTTACAAACACACTGTATGATAGAGATTATTTTTTAGCATCTCACTGCCAAAGAAGATGCCATTGTTCCATCCTCTAGTTTCTCATCAACGTCTAGCTGCAACAGTGACAACCCTAGAAATTGAAATTGGAACCTACTATAGGGAGAACACATGTGTTTATACATGGTAGTATATAATTTTTAGTAAAAATAACATATATCATTAACCACCACTTTCGAAAGATAAAAATTAACAATTGTAAGGTATTGATTGGACACTAAAAAAGAATTGACATGAACTTACCTTTTCACAACAATTAAATTATATCTATGATCAGGTCAAACCCTTGCAGAATCATCAATAATTACTACTGTAGATTGCATTCCAAAAACACCATCTACATCTTTACATTTAGGTGGCCTATAATTTTCATCTAGATCAGGCTCATCACCCTTCAAAATAACACATTCTGCAAATAAAGGTCATATGGGATCAAGTAATTTGGTCATCTTTATGGCATAATTATTTTTCCATATTGTATAAACATGTAGTTCATACAAATTTCTTTCCTAAAACATAAAATATCAAAGAATGAATTAGATGAAATAAATAATAGATTCATCTATTAGGATACATAAGTTGTCAATTCCACATTTTAAATAGAATGTTTCCTATAAGAACTATAGTTTTCAAAGACATTAATACTTCAACCTAAATTATACTAACCTTGTCCAAAAAAATTCAGATGCTAGGCCACAAATTAGTCCACATTCCCATATAAGGAAAGCGAAATATCTGATGTTGAGGTTTGTCTTTGTCTTTTTCCCACTTCCTTAGCATTTCCTTGTGCACATGAACCATTTCAATACATTTTTGGAAAAAAATAATCATGAATTAGAAACCATTTATATACTCACATTATCATGAATCATTTTATTTACATCACATCACTCTTTTCCTATGAATCACCTAAAGTATAACAATACGGTTTATATTTTTATGACACCTTACTTGAATTTAGAAGTTTGTGATCATGGTCCAAAACAAGGAAATGTTTCTTAGTGCTAAACATCATACTTTTTTTTAAATCTATGTGCTCATTCCTGCTAGTTTGCAACTCATTGCTCTTCACTTAACCCTTCAACGAGATGATTCACATCAACCCGAGGATTCAAATGATTTTTTGTGATGGTGGTATTTTTGTTTAAAAAACTCTATGAGAGGGGTATAACCATGCTTGAACCCTTTGGAAATGTTATGTATTGTTTAGTATATTATTTTGGAGACTTGGAAGATTCACTGAATTCCTGATCCAATTCAATCGGGTAAGCTTCTCTAATGGATTTGCCAACAGACACCTATGATGATAGAACAA
This sequence comes from Pinus albicaulis, assembly GCA_034641835.2. Taxonomy (NCBI): domain Eukaryota; kingdom Viridiplantae; phylum Streptophyta; class Pinopsida; order Pinales; family Pinaceae; genus Pinus; species Pinus albicaulis. The sequence goes on from CM076583.1 coordinate 612,771,297, forward strand.
AAAATGTTTTCATGTTATAATTTTCTAGAATTTAAGAAATTATTGCAATATTTTCCATGAAATTATGTTAAATATTAGGAAAATAGGATCATGCTACAAATTTGGACCTAGATTTAGAGTTTCTAGTCCTAAATCCATACATATATGCATGCTCACTAGGATGAAATGTTTACCTCTCCCACTCAAGTTCACATTATAATTACCTGAATTCATGTGAATAATATGAGAGGGATCATGAGGCTTCATTTGAGGCTTCCTAGAGTCTCTAGCTTGCCCAACCAACAAATAACATGAACGATGAATAATTAATCAAAGGGAATATTAGAAAAAAAAATAGAAGAAATAGTTAAACGATGCAACATGTTACATTTGAGAATTGATGTCACAGGTGTCTCTTCCAACCTACAGAAACAATGATCCAAGTAATATTTTCAAATACTACCAATTAATTCAAGATAAATCACCAAAGCCACATGCCTTATGTCACTTACTTCAACCCACATATAGGGAATGGAATGAAAATAAAATAAAAGAGAAATATATTTTCAACTGCTGCATCTCTCAATTAGTCATTACTTGCAAGATACAACTCAATTAATTGTGTTGAATCAACATCATGTCTTATCATGGAATTTGCTTGAATGATAGGTTTGGAAGTAGTTGCTAGTGATTGTAATGTTTTTTTGTGTTGTACATTTGAATTCTTAAGTTTTTTTGCATTAAATGTTATTTCTTTCCCAAATGCGGTAACAAATGCTTACTAGGAAGATAGGGTGGATTTTTCTACTAACATTGATCATGCTTTTTTGCATCTTGTGCTTGCTTAGTGAGGTACATAAGTGTACTTGGTTTTACCACTATATGTATCAATACAGAAGGTATTATATTTGATTTTAGAGTGATTGATCTATTTTTCTGTGGACCTATATCAATTATCCATATCTCTTTCCTTTCTCCACTCTTTTCCTCACCTGCAAATGGAATCCTTAGATTTAAATTAATATTTTTATAGTTCACCCTATTGTGAAGGAATACAAGGTTGTTTGTGGGAAGTAGGATGGCCTACCAAGTATCGAGAGTAGAGCACTATTTAGAGGGATCCTCTAACATCATCTCTTGGAAAGGGAGGATCATAATAGTATTGGAGGATAATGGGGTCGAATATTTTATCAAAAAACAAATTCCACCACCACAGGATCCTCAACAGCTGGCACATAAAAATAAGAATGACATCAATGCCAATTTGATACAAATTTGATAAAATAAAGTTTTGATAAATATTGCTTTTTAATTTTATCAGGGAAATTTTTTTGGAATCACCTAAAAATATGCACTTATTATGTGTATTGTAGATGTGTATTTTAATATCAGAATATGATAAGTCTAGCCCCTTAATTGTTCACAAGAAGTGGCTCTATAATTTTGGGCATTTGGTACTTCTATCTAGGAGGAGAGCTGGATGCATATGCCATGTTAGTTTTAGGATCGATGGAGGATTAGCATTGTAAAGAGAGTATTTTTATGTTTATTTGTGCATTAAATTTCTTGAGTTGGTTTTGGGGCTTGTGTTTTTCATTATGTTGGATTCATGGAATAATTAGAGCCTATGCTAAAGGATTTCATTGGAATCCTTACATTGTCAAAGTTCAATTTGTGCTAGTATCTTCCACCCTATTGTGCTTGATTCATTATATTTTCTTACATATATTCATATGGATTGGAAAATATTTAAAATGTGTGAAATTTCTCTGCATGATTGTGATCATTGTAAGAGGGTGAGTTGTAACCATGTTGTTGAAATCTTCTTGCATGATTTTTTTTGAATTTCTTCATAGGATTGTCGCTTTAAAAATAGTATTTACTTCTCACATCCTAATATTCTTAAAAATGACTTCTCAAACTTTGTTTAATCAAATAAATGCACCGAAACTAAATGGGCACATAGTCATTATCTCGAATTCATTTGTTATCACTTTGAAATATTGGCACAAAAATGTAATGAATAGATAAGTCATTTTAGATACATCTTAAGAGAAGAAACAACGGATTCAATAGCCATCAAATAAAATCAAAATAAACAAGATCTTGTGAATTTTTGAAAGGCTGGACACACCGCTAAATCTAATAAAATTCCTTGTGATAGATATCATCAATAAGTACATTGTTCAATTGCAATTTCTATTTCATTCAGTAGCCTGCGACCATTAATTAGAACATCATCGGGATTACCAATAGATCTTCCCACATCAACTTTTCTTCTAAGTATCTTTTGAAATATAGAATATAGTCAGAGATTGATGCATTGCAAGAGAAAATTATAATGGACAGGTATAAGTTTAACATAGCCACTCTCTTTAATTTCAAGAGATGTACATGTTTCAGGGATGGAATAATGACTTAATGAAACATTGGTTCTGGACCAGTCACCTATAAGCAAAGTTTTATCACCATCAGTTGGAGGGAATGGAACAAGGATCAGGGCCCTACAAGTTACGCTTAGTCCTCCAAAGCCCCCTACAACTTTCTGTAGATATAATGATGGAAATTAACAGTAGCTACCTATCTGGTCCTTCACTTGTAACTTATACATAAATTTATTTCATGGTGGTATGGGGAAGTTTATGTTAGGTACTCCATCTTGCCAATAATTTATCCATTATCCGGTGCTTTGTGATCCTCTATAACAGTTGGGGCCTCACTAGGAATGCGCATGTACAGTTTGATGTGTTATAAAGAAACAATGTATTTTGCAAGTGTAAATTGTTTTTGTATACTTTCAACAAAGAATATGTTCAATGACAGACCATAAGAGAAGGCCATTCCAACGAAACCTACACCAGTTCAAATTTTTAGGAATGATCATCTTATACATAAAAAAATTCAGCAATAGCAGAAATCACCAATAATTGACATTTAGTTTCATTGTTCATATCAAGATTGAAGCTACCATGTGGGACTAGAACCATAACAAGAGAAGAGGAGCAAAGAAGAGTTGCATTTAACACCTCTAGACGCTGAATAAAAAATTCAATGGCCCAGAAAATGTAACCAAAGGGGCTCGAATTTTTGTCAATAATGTCTAATTTATTCTTCAATAACTGATCCTCAACCTTGAAAGCCCTAATGGTCATTCTTCTTACTATGGACTCATCAAAATGATTTTAAATGGGTGATTTAATTGTACCATTTAGTATCATTAGTTCTTTAGAAAAATAAAAATAGTCTTCTCAAATACCATTGTGTTGTCTCCTGAACTGTGCATCGTAGGCATGCCATTGCCATCATTATTCTTTCCACTCTGCATAGAGGTATTGGGTTTAACTTCCTCAAATTTTTTAATGTAATTGTGGCTTCATAATACATGAAGTAGGGTGCATGTTTATCAGTTCGTTTGCATAAGAAAAATATTCTTCTCAAATACCACTGCATCGTCTCCTAAATTGTGCATCATCGACATGCCATTTCCCTCATTATTCCTTCCATTCTCCATAGAGATAGTGGGTGAACCTTCCTCCTCAAATTTTTGAATGTGATTGTGACTTCATAAGGCATGAATTAGGGAACCAATTTTGAAAGCTATTAAACTCTCTGTGCGATGTTGTGATTGCAGTTTCATAAGGCACAAATTAGGGCGCCAGTTCTGAAATCTGTTAAACTCTTAGCGTGATGATGTGATTGCAACTTAAGGCACGAATTAAGGGGCAAATTTTGAAAGTTATTAAACTTTCTAGTGGCTTTAAAAAATAATGTTTAAGGTCTTTATTTGTCCTATTTTCAATTATGGTTATCATTTATTGTTTTCTTGGACAAAATTTGGGTGTGTATTTTAATTTTGAGTGATGTGGAAAATTAAATTTTGTATGTGTAAAGAGAGGCAAACAATTTAGATATATAAGGAAGGGTAATATTTGTAGTAGAAAAAATTCCATGATAAGGGGTTTTCCAAGAGAATTTTGTGGAGAAATTTTGATATGAGGGGTAATAAATTATGGTAAAAAGGATTATTAAGGGAAAAAGAGTAATATATTGGTTGGCTTAATTGGTTATTATTAATGTTATAATATTTTTTTAGTTCTTTAATTCCTCTACCTAGGTTCAAATTCTTGATAAGACATTTTTCCTATATTTATAACACTTGAAAGGTAGAAGCCTCAAAGGATTAGAATAACCCCGCAAGCGTATGTCCAAACATCTTGACCATTCTTACTTAATCACAAGTTATCAATATATGCTATCAACATATTGGATATACTTTTGGTTTATAGTGGAAATCATTCCATTTCATCTCAAGTGTACCTCAAACCAATTTGATTAATTACCAGTGTTGGGTTTCTCTATAAACTTTCCTTATAAGTGAAAAAGAACATGACTTTCAATCTAGAATGGTAGTTTCTCCAAGTAGTGTGACCACCCCACAAGTGTATTTAGAGATGTCTTGACCCTCACTAAATATTATGTTATTATTATGGACTTAGAAAATATTGAATATACTCTTGGGTTACAATGGAAATCATTTCATTTCATCTCAACTGTAGCTCAAGTCACTCTAATGAGTTTTTTATCTCAAATTTCTCGATAAAGTTTTCCTTGAAATAAAAAAAGAGCATGTCTTTAAATCTTTAATTGGATGAAATACATATCCTCCTTGTGAATTTTTTCTTAGCTTCATTAAGTAAGGGTTGATAAGTATCTTCTTGGTTTCATTGGCTTCATCAAAGAATTAACATTTTATTCATCAACTCTTGACTATGAGTGGATGAATTCTAGTGTCAATTATCACGTGTGGGTTAGTGTTAATTTTTAAATTGTAGTTTTAACCTCCATGATTAATTTGGTTTAGGTCCTCTAGGCAGTCATAAATCACCTAGCCGGTGCCACGTGCTCTAGTACAAAATGATGAAATCAATGACTAGGTGACTAAACTAAAACTAGTCACTGATTTCATCATTTTGTACTGGTGCATGTGGCACCGGCTAGGTGATTGATCACTGCCTAATTACTCATCACTGTACTAACTAGTCATTTAAGATAGTCGATTTTAGTTTATTCACTTATTATCTATTCATATATTTTATCCCTAGACTAAATTAGTCATTTAAGTTAGTCATTTTTAGTTTGGTCACTTAAAATTGCTCAAATTTAGTAGTAATTCACTTGAAATAATTGCGGTGAATAACTTTTTTAGTCACCTAATCACTAATTTCATCATTTTTTACTAGTGGTCATTAAGAACCTTCACCAAGTTTTCACAAAATGAGGTGTTCCGAACAGACTTTCTTATCATAAATGATGCATGTTGAGGTTATTAACACCCCTGTATCGTCCTTCAATAATTTTTCTATCACCCCCATCCGTGGGAGCATTGAAATATTTTATTATGGTCAACATTAAAATATTATTATTTTCCATTATTGAAATATATTAGTTAACATGTATATTCAAATAGCTTATTTAAGTCATCTATTGAATTATACAACTTCTTCACTCAAAAGTGAATATATATATATATATATAGATATATATATATATATATATATATAATTACTTTATTATTATCTAAAGTTGATATATTTTTACATTTCCTTCATACTAGGTTGTAATATTAACAATGAACCCATAGGGATAGTTGAATTATTGGTGGTTTATAATAATTTTAATCAACATAAATAAATAGAGCTATGAATTTAATGGTGAGTGTGGGATGAACAAAGCCTACATCTTCCAAATATTCTTCTAGCTTCTTGATGTAAATGCCAAAAGAAACATTGGATAAGGGACGTCCTTGTCTGATTAACCCTTAATGCTCCTAAACTTGGCAATAACATTCTCAACTTGTTACAATGACCCTCAACTATAGAGTAACTATTATGTCCTCCAACCAAATTGTGATTTAAGGGGGTAAATATATTCAAAAGGTTAATTCTTACTATAATATTTTTAGCTAGAAAATTATTTTATATTATTTAAATATATAGATTTCCTCTTATTTCAAAACTCTAATACTATTTTTGGTATGAATAGGAACACTATATATCTGGTAAGGAATCATAAAAGTAAAGAATCATATTTGGTTTTTTTTAACTAGGAAAGAAAAAATTGTAATCACATTCACCTATTTTCAAGAAAATGGGACAAATTCTTGTCAAAGATAGTTTTCAAGCCCATGGTATTCATATATCGTATTTGATGTACTTATTCTTTGAAAATTTTGATATACTCCATTGTAATATACCTCAAGTGGTTGATTGGTCATGGAGAATGAAATTATCTAGTCTATTTTTTCATTGCATATCATTGTATTAAAATCTATGATATAAAATATATATACTATTGCTTCATTTAAAGTATTTATTAATTTAAAATATAAAAGCATTAACATTATCTATTTTTGTTTTATTTGAACTATCTAGATCAAAAATTAGGAAATCTTGTAATGTCATCATGAAATTTATATAAATTTATTAAGGTATTTTTTAAATAATTTGATAGTCATAGAAATGGTTTTATCAACTTTCTATAACTTTATGTGAACAATAAGGATTTATAATTGCATATATAATTTAAATGGTCCAATATATAATGGGAAATGTGTTTGATTTTTTTTTATATTTATAATAATATTGCATTGAGTTGATTTTACTTGAACAAACATTGCTATTTCTAGTTAGGCGTTTAATTAAACAAAATTATTTCTAGTTAGGTAATATAGATAGATTTATCTTTTAAATATTTCAAAAATAAATTTTATATCAACTTGTATAACTGTAATAGAGACAAATAATTCATTTATGGTAATCATTTAATTTATCATTGATTTTACTTAAACAAGTTATGTAGCAAGTGGATTCGTTAATAGTTTATCTAACAAAACCTCAAATACTTAAAGGGAGATTTGTGACCACTTTTTGTTTTATAGGGGGTCGTAGTGATGGATTTTTGTTATAAATATGAAATAAAGGATATTTCCCTTATATTCAAGAGTGAATTTATTTTTATGTTATCTATAATATTCCATATACAAACACATGTATATTTGACTTTTACAATTGTTGTAAAATTGAGAAAATAAGAAATGATATATATATATATATATATATATATATATATATGTATATATATGTATATATATGTATATGTATGTATATGTATGTATATGTATATGTATATATATATTCAAATTTTAGTTATTATTTACAATAATATATTATACGACTTATGATTAGAATTGTTTTTTCAAATTATGGGTTTTTATATAATTTTTTGTTACATATGTCTTTTTAATATCTAGTTCTTTAACATAAGTAGAAGAAATATACCGCAGGAAATTTAAAGTGTCAATTCTACACTTTTAAGAATTTAAATTTTGGATAACTACTTTTCTTATAGTATTTCACTTTATTTTTCTAAGCATTGAATATCCATAGTAGTTTATAAACAACATGTTACATTTGTTATTTATCTTATCATTTTTAGGTATTAAAAATGAAATTAAAATAAAATAAAAAATAATGACACACACAGATAGATATATATATATATATATATATATATTAGAAGCCCATTGCCAAACATTTGGGTTTGGCCTCTCCGAATTGAAGAAATTTCCTAAATTTTTTATTTAACAGTAAAAAGAATAAATAATGGTAAATATCCCTACATGATCTCTTCCCTTTATTCATTATCTTAGTGAAGCACGAAAGATCTCAACTTAATGAATGCATGTTTTTTGTGTTACTCAAACAAATGAGAATATGTCTAGTCAAGAATTTTCCACACATTATTAAGTAAACCTATTTCCTGTGCCTCATTAATATGAAATATCAGCAAATTTCCTTCCCATTATATTGATGTATCCAACTTGGAGTGAATTTTTTCTCCCCTATTTCATAAACCATGGATGAAAATCATATGTCCTCTTCATTCTCTAACCATCATGCAAGCTCGTTACCATAGAAAGATAATGATGAATCTAAAGAATTTTTCCCCAAAAAGGTTGTTTAATATCAAATTATAGTTGTATACAATGTGCATCCACTGAAAATCTAACATTCTAGAAGCCTGCAAATGATGATAAAATTTTGAATCCATCCACATAGCCTTTCTTGATTAAGAAATCTTGACAAATAAAATCATACAGTCATGCATTCTCAATATAAAAATATCCATTAATTTTTTGATTCACTAGCCCTACATGATCTCTTCCCTCTGTTCATTATCTTAGTTAAGCACAATAGATCTCAAATTGATGAATTTACGGTTTTTTTTGTACCTCAAATGAATGAGAATATGTCCACTCAAGCATTATCCACAAGTTGTTGAGTTCTTTAGTGAAGTGATATGGCTGAGAAATATTAAATTTTCTTTTTGCTATCTTCTTTTCTATTGGCAGTTCAATATTTTTTAAAGTGAACTAATGAGGAGACTATAAGTAAAACTGATTTCAGATTCCTGGACATTCTTGAGGGTAGCAACATCAATGCCAAGTTGCTTCACAATTTTTGATACCATTTCAATATTTTATACCATCCAGCATGGGACATTAAGAGCCTAACACAGATCCATATATACTGAATGGAGTTGAAATTATAGTAGTCCCAGAACCTCACTTGGTCCCGCCATTGCTTATTAAGATAACACTGCTTCAGAATATTCTCTGAAATGAATGGCTCTAATATCAAAATCTCAAATGCTATAGAGATATCGTTGAGCGGAGATATATTCAAGTGCTACAAATATTACTCATTGCCTTCCAAACCTAAGCAGATTTTTTCATAAATTTTCATAAATATTTAATTAACCTTTGACCCAACTATCCAATAAGAAAGTTAATCAAAGTAGAGTAGTCATTGATAAAAGTTTCCATATAGAAAATCGAGTCTAGTTCCATATGTTTCTCCATATGATGGAAAACACCAAGCAGTTTCTTTATATGCTAGGAAGGTTTGAAATTTTTAAGGCGTTGCCCTTCATCTATAATCATTGTTTCCGAATTAAGGCATTTCAAAGACCCCAGATCCACAGGAAAAACTCATGGACATGTTAACAACAGATTATGATAAATCAGATTCTCTCCCTTGTACAACACCAAATCTACATAAACATCTCACCTAAAAAATACATTTGAATTATTTCCTTGGGTACAAATATATGTGGAGGGATTAACCATATATTTTAGCACTTCTTAAATCGCTAAGATTTTTTTATTGATCAGTCATATATTTAGAACTATTTCAGTTTCCATGACTTATATACCTGGTTTGTTTGTTTTCAGTGGTAATTTTGAAAAATGATTTTTTGTTTTTTATCGTCTCATTTTCTAGGCTCTCGCAACCAGCATAATTAATAATGTGTGATTTTCATTCCATTTGTTTCAATCAATACTTGTTTTTGGAAGTTATACCCTTTATCTAGAAAAAATTTCTTTTCCTGGTTCAACCAAAGTTTGATAGAACCAACAACCTATGATTGAAAATCATTTTTCCTATAATCAATGTTGCCTATTATTGTCACTAGTGTTGATGGCAAAGGTATTTTGCGATGAAACATCTTTACCAACTTACAATTGTTGATTGAATTCTACTTTATACCAATGTTGAATAATATAACATCCATTATTTGGACCATCAACCCCTCTCACATCAAAGTTTTCCCTACTTGCAACTATGATTAGTATCCGACAAATAATTTTTAGGCATACTGCAACTTACTACTCATGCAATAAACATTGACATGGTATACAACAGAAAAACATCCAAATAATCGTATTTTGAGAGAGTAATGAAAATAAAACGGTTTCAAGTAGAGGCCCATTGCCTAACATTTGGTTTTGGCTTCTATGATTTGAACGAATTTCCTATATTTTTATTTACTAACGAAAAGGAAAAACAATGCTAAGTTGCGCATTGTTAACATATCTCTAATTAATAATATTATCATATGCTTACATAGATTTTCCTGGTCTAAACCAAAGCTAATACATTTTTTTCCATGAATGTAAAGCAAATGACGTGGATAATAACTTCCCAGTTGGCATTACTAATAATCCCCACTAGAGAATTTTGAATTTTCCATTTTTGAAATTATGGAAATGACTAACATCCCTTGCAATGATTTCTCGTTGAGCAAAACATATATGAATGATATGGCAGAGTGGAAATCACCACACACTCGAACATTTTTTATGATTTGGATAGGTGTACCTATAGAGGTATTGATAAGTCCAAATGAAATTGAAAACTTCTCACTATGGTGGAAAAGAGTATGCTCCTTCTGCTACCCCTCCACATCATGAAGCACAAAATATGTATTAGACACATACCCTATCTCCTTCATTTTCCCTGACAATTTCTCCAACTCTAAATATATTTTTGGTGTTTGTGAGTGTGACTTGTCTCCAGTGAGGAAAGTATATTTCTTTCTTTTTAGTTCAATCTAGTTGAACCCTGTCATATTTTTCATGTTCCTATCATTCTCCTGACCTTTTTTATGTCATCTAACCTGCCAGTCTCTGTGTAGATATTGGACATAATCACATAATTATCTTGATCATGTAATTGGGGTGTGGGGGTTATAATCCTCCCGACTCTGTAGTCATCTAACCATTCCAATATCCCTCATTCGTTGATAGCATTGATATCTCTCCTTGCAATGGTAGTTATTGGTGTATTCATACCTTGCCCCAAATGCAACATTGAAGTAACTTGTTGGGTGTGGAGCCTGATTTTCAACTTGATTCAAAGATCCTTGTTTTACCTGGATGTATACCCCAAGAAAACTGTACACCCTTGCAGCGGGGGGGGGGGGGGACTTGTCCCCCCTGTGGGGTCCGCGGGGGCTGACCCCCCAGATGGTGGGTCCAGGGGCCAGCGGTCCCTTGGCGAGTGTTTCGGGGGTAGTGACCCCAAAGCTAAAAACATATGTAAAATTGCCTTCTAAAAGTATAGTAATTTCTAGTCAATATGGGCCGTTCATTAGGCGGATGATCTAACAGTAGAAGTTATGTTTAGTTTAGGGTTTTTTTCCCTAGAAGGAAACCCAATCTCTTTGTATGAGGGTGTTGTATTGCAGTTGTGTATTATATCTGTATTCTCTGAGCGGGAAATAGATAGGGAGACTGTGAGAGAGAACGAAGGATATTACAGTGGATCTGCTGTAGGTCTTGTCTCTTCATTTTTGCTAGATGATAGAAAGGAAGGACTGGTTGTTCAGCGTGGATGTAGTCCAAACTAGGTGAACCACGTATATCTATCTCTCTTTGGTTTTATGTGTTTTGTGTGCTTGTATTTTCTGCATATTTTGTGTGTTGCATTGCTCCATAATATATAATTTTCTAACAACCGGTATCAGAGTCGAAGGTATATTTGGCTGATAAACTCATAGGAAAGAAGGGTTCCTGGTTCGAGTGGGAGCAATGGTGGAAGACGGTAAGTTTAGGCTCGATAAATTTAACGGCCAAAACTAACCACTGTGGAAGATGCAGATGGAAGATTATCTGTATCAGAAAGATCTGTACTTACCATTGAGCAGAAAAACAAAGAAGCCGACGGCCATCACAGATGCGGAATGGAACATTCTCGATAGAAAGGAACTTGGAACAGTACAGTTGTGCCTTGCGGCATCAGTCGCCTTCAATATTTGGAAGGAAACAACAACAGAGGGTTTTATGCAGATGTTGGCGAAACTATATGAAAAACCCTCATCCTTAAACAAGGTATTTCTTATGAAACAACTATTTAATATGAAGATGTCAGAAGGTGGATCTGTTGCAGACCATTTAAATGATTTTAATACAGTTACCAATCAGTTAAGTTCTGTAGGGGTAATCTTTGATGATGAAGTTAGAGCTCTGTTATTCTTGTGCTCATTTCCAGAGAGCTGGAATGGTTTAGTAATGGCCATTAGTAACTCTGTTTCTGGATCTAGTACTTTAAAGTTTGATGATGTTGTCGGTGCTATCCTTAGGGAGGAAATGCCACGGAAAAGCTTTGGTGAGACATCGGGTAATGATTTGAGTGCAGAGTCTAGGGGAAGGAGAATGGAAAGAGTAAAGAGCTCAGGATATCGCAATAAATCAAGAAAATATAGATTCAAGTCCATATCAGGGATAGTGTGATGGAAATGTGGAAAGAAAGGACATCTAAAGAAAGACTGTAGATCTCGAAAGGGAAAATAAGGAGACATGCAACAAGAAAACAATCATGAAGCAAATGTGACAGGTGATGTGTTACAATATGCTTTGATTCTTTCTTTCGAAAATGTTACTGATTCATGGGTAGTAGATTCAGGGGCCTTATTCCATGCCACACCTGATAAGAAATATTTGCATGACTATGTTCAAGGTTATTTTGGAAAAGTCCGTTTGGGTGATGATAAACCCTATAAAATTGTTGGAATGGGTAAGGTTCTTGTAAAATAGCAGAATGGAAACCAATGGCTATTAAAGGAGGTAAGGCATGTTCCATATCTAAAGAAAAATCTGATTTCAACAGGGTAGTTAGGTGGTGAAGGTTGTGTGACAACTTTCACGAATAAATCTTGGAAGGTCACCAAAGGAGCCCTGGTAATAACAAAAGGCGAAAAGGTTGGTACATTGTATTTATGCAATGGTATTTCTAACTCTGTTAATGCTTTAACTTCCGAAGGAGCAGATGCAGCATTATGGTATCATAGGCTCAGACACATGAGTGAGAAGGGGATGAAGATTCTTCACTTAAGAAATTTGTTTCCAGTTTTGAAGAATTTTGATTTGGATTTCTGTGAAAATTGCATTGATGGAAAACAAAAGAGAGTCAGATTTCTCAGAGCTGGGAAAGAAAAGAAGAGCGAAAAATTGGAGCTTGTGCATACAGATGTATGGGGACCTGCTCAGGTATCATCTCTCAGTGGCTCTCACTATTATGTTACGTTTATTGATGATGCAACTAGAAAAACTTGGATTTATTGTATTCAAAATAAATCTGATGTATTTTATACTTTCAAGAAATGGAAAGCTTTGGTTGAGATTGAGACAGGAAAGAAGTTGAAGTGTCTCATATCAGACAATGGAGGTGAATATTGCAGCAAAGAGTTTGATAGGTACTGTCCAGAGCATGGAATTTGTAGAGAGAAGACAGTTCCAAGAACACCACAAGAAAATGGTGTGTCAGAAAGGATGAACAGAACAATCATGGAGCGTGCAAGGTGCATGAGATTGAATGCAGGATTGCCTTTACAATTTTGGGTAGATGCTATAGATATTTTTGTTTATATAATAAACAGAGGGCCTTCAAGTTCCTTGGATGGTGGTATTCAAGAGGAAGCATGGATAGGTAAAAAGGTAAACTACTCTTTAATAAAGCCTTTTGGTTGTGAGGTCTTTGTCCATATTAATAAAGAAAATAAAACAAATCTTGACGGAAAATCAAAGAAATGTACCTTTATTGGATATGGTCTTAATGATTTTGGTTATTGCTTATATGATTATGAAAATCACAAAATCATTAGGAGCAGAGATGTAATATTCAAATAAAAGGTCTTGTATATGAATCAGTTGTAGGAAAAGAAACAGGAAAAAGAAAGAAAGGAATACACAGTTCTTGATGAGATAACTGAAAAAGTAAAGGTGCCTGAAAATTATAATAATCAACAACCACAGCAGCAGCAACCACCACAACAGCAACAGGCACCTCAAACACCTGAAAGTGGTGTTAGAAGATCTACCGGGATTAGTAGACCCCTTGAATGATACTCTCCTTCATTATATTATTTATAGCTAACTGATTCTGGTGAGCCCGAATGTTATGAAGAAAAAATGCACGTTGAAAGTAGGAAGAAGTGGGAGCTAGCCTGTAACACCCCCAATTTGTGTGTTGAAATTTTAAAGTTAGATATTTGAACTTTAGTCCTAAGGGGGTGGACCCCAAAGGATAAGTATAGTGTGAATATAATTGCATATTTAATCTGAGGAAATAAATAAAATGATTGTGCATTTTGACCAAGATGAGAAGTAGAGATCACTTGCCAAATCCATGAGGATGGATAAGGCAACAAATCCCCACAATCTTTCAAAAATCCTTGAAAGAAATTAATTTAGATTTGAGGAGGAATCTAAATTTCCCCAATGAAGAGGAAAGTAGTTGGGAAGAGGTGAGAAAAGCTAGAAAAGCTGAGGAAAAGCATAAAACAGCTTTACAGAATCCCAAAATGGGAAGCCTAGGCTAAACAGGAAAGAAAGCATCCTGCTATTCTGGATGCAGAATTAGAAACATGCTGTGGGGAAACATGAGCTTAAATAAGCTGCTCCTAAGCAGATCAGGGGTTCATTTGTACTGGAGGTGATCTCAGCTCGAGGGTGAGTTCTGGGAGATAAAGTGGACTCTAAGGTTGGGAGGTTGGTCATTTGCACTAGTGGCATGCTTCTGAAATTCTTGTTTATTTTGATTTGCTGTGGTATGAATTGGCTACATATAAAAACAAAAAAATTAAGGAAATGATATAATTGATTTAGTACTACATTGAACAGAATCTATCTTAAGGCATTCACCTCTCAGACTCTGTTTAGTTGTAGACCAGAAATCCATAGAGTAGAAACCCACAGAAACTCTAAACCCAAGAAGGTCTAAATCTGCAGGAACTTAGTTTCCATAGATAATTAAATATTAAATGGTTTCATCTATATACATGCCAAGGTGAGATTATATGCCTATATGTTAGAAAACTATGGTAGCAGATCTGAAACTCACATGGTACCATACAAGAGAAGCAAAAACATTGGAATATGTATTTCGAAATTTTATAACTTGAGAAGAAGTTCTACTCTATAGAGGTGTTATAACATTATTAGCATTTGTAGCATTTATAAGTGTATATATTGCATTTTTAAATCTACCTTTACTCCTTGAAATAAGTATCATAGCCAAAGTCCTATCGAATACACATACATATGAATCAAGTAAAAATTGAAATTAGAATACAAGCGCCGTGAGCTAAAATAAGAACAAGGCATATATATATGTGTAGCAACCAAAAATAGGATATAAGAACCGTGAGCAAAACAATACTAATTATAACAACGATTATAAATGAATAGATGAGCGGAGTAAGCGTCAAATCGAATCATATAGCCACTATGAATCATGTTAAATCATCGTTGTTATTTAATTAACTGGGCATTGTGCCTATGTCAAATGAAATCATAAAAACACCATCTGTCTAGGATGTTTATATAAAATAAGAATTCTACGTCCTGTCGTTATAGATTACAAGTCCAATATCAACATTCGGTTTATAATACCAACTAAAAATACAAAAAATATTGGTATATAAATGCGCGTTTCATCAGGCAAGTCGGTTATAACAGCCGGGTTTTAATTTTAAGTAGAGTCGACGAAAACAATTGAAGCGGAGGTGGCACTCTGCCATCCCTGCAAAATCCCAGATCTCATGGAAACATATGTATATAAAAGCGAAACAAATGAATTGTAAGGTGTGACCTTTGACAGTCAGCGACGACTCGCGTTGAAGCGAGCTGGAAGATTCAACAGAGAATTTCCAGTTGCATGAAAAAGGCCATGTGGTATTCTGGTGAGGGTTATACCAGTCAACGAAAAACTTGCGTATGTAAATGCATAAGTAGCAAGTTACTAATTACAAGGGTTAACTTAAAAACGAAACTGACATCTTAATTCCTACTAAACCGGAAGTGGCATTATCCAACTTATATGATTTACAGAGTACCCCATATATCGAAAACGCGAACCAGAGAAATAAAGGGGCCAATTCACTCTAACTCAATATGGCTAAATAAATACTTAAATCCATAGGCAGCGAGTTCAAAAGTTAAATGTAGAGTTGAGAATACTTCTATAGAAACATAAATAGAAGGGTAACATGAGAAAATAGTTAGCAGTACGCTCGGTAGTTATCATGGAAAATTCCTGTACCAGAAATACGTGGAAAAGATCTCAAAACTCATCGCAAAACAAATATGACACTTAGCTCCTAAAAGATTGTAAGATGGCTGACGAAGGTATCGCCACTATCAGATACTACATACAATTTAAATGCATGACCAATGTGGTTAACGAAAAACAAAAGGTTACTGTCACGATAGAAACGTGACGGGAAATCTGAATAGCTCAGGAACCATTCACGGCTGAGTCGAGTTGGCTCGCTCACGCCAAAGATCTCAGTGTAACGAGTCCAGCACCATCGCTAAACTCAACTGTCGAATCCCTTCTTGGCTCCTCTATGAGAAATGGGACAATTACCAATAGCTAATCTTACTCAGTCAAAACGAAACGTGCCGAGGAGCTAGAAACCCTTACCTCGCCACCTCCGACCACGAGCAACTCTGTGCACATGAACCAGGGTAAAGGAGTAGGGTCCGTCAGTCTCATTGGTTCCCAGACCCTCCATCATCGTAGCTCTGGAAAAATAAAAGAACCGGAAGAAATGTACAGAGGGCGAACCATATTACCAAAACTGAAATAGAATAACCCAAAAAGGAATAGAGGGATCCTTTCAAAAATAGAATACGCTTACCTTCTGCATTCTTCCTAGGATGATGGCTGTCCGGGGTAGTTGGGTAAACAAAAGTCCAGCATAACGCATCTGACATACACAAAGTTAGTGATGTAAACCTCTACATTGTCAAGCTATCTGATTTTCTGGTTCGAATCAACATTTACATAACTGAAAATCAAAATACAACCACAGAAATTAGAAATGATACCAGAAAATAGAGGATTACGAATCCTGGGTTACCATAGTTGCAGTGTTGATTTACCTGGCTGGTAGGGACTGCGAAATCCAACTCAGGACCAACAGAAACCTTATCTCTCGGCGCTCGAGCTTAGCAGAGTTCGGAGTGAACCGGTCTTATGTAAAGCCTTCCGGGAAGAGTCATAGGAACACTCAACGCCATCATCGTCCATCTGTCAACCAGGTAGTCGAAGGAATCCCTATGAACTCTGAAACCCTCTGCATACAGCGCATCAGTACTCGTGAGATGTATAAACAAATACAACGCCACGCTGTTGGCAAGAGTATGTACCATAAGGGTTTCAACAAGTAAAGTCGATGGAGTAAATTCCGCAGAGGAACTGGTGGAGGCGTCTTACCCGAGGGTCGAGCAATTAATGTTGCCGCGCGAGTACAGGAGTAGGTACCCTCGTGTCATCTAGTGGACTGCTGAATTATGAGCCATTCGGCTACGCTCGAGCCAAGCCTTCTTCCCATAGCCGGCGAAAAGCAACACGAAAACCCTAGAATTAAAATTTGTCTGGGTAAAATCGACCTCGTGATTTAGTTGACACTGTCGACAGTCAGACGAATGATCACAATAAACGTGTATACACCCGAATACGGAGGGAACAGATTCCCTTGTATGCCTTGTGTGATGTATCAAATCACAAATCTGAACATTGAGAATATGCATCCTGAGAGGAAATCGGACTAGATTATGATAAGAGGTAAATTGCCGCCTATTAATAATCCACTCAACGGGTTGTTAAGATCGCTCGACCTTAATGAATAGAGAAAAACATTTATAGGTGTTATTAAATTGTTAACTTATATATGTGCACCTTCGATTCATATTATTAAAGGTTTTAGATATATCCGGAAAGTAGATACGTGTTATATATATAGGTGCTATATATATATGTGGATTCAACCATGTTGTGATATTTATATATGTGATATATATATGTGGATTCAACCATGTTGTGATATATATATGTGGATTCAACAATGTTGTGATATTTATATATGTGGAGTCAAAAATGTGTGATATAGATGTGTTACATATATATGCATTATGTGCAACACTGAATGACAGGTATGACCGTATTATGTCTAGGGAAAATACCCTATGTTAATACCAAGGGTTCTGGATGTTATATACATAGCTGAAATGTATACCAGTAGGAACATTCCATGCTACTCATAAGGGATAATGGGGTAATAAATACTTAATGAGTAGAGGAAATTTTAACAAGATGGAATTGGAAAGTAAATTTCTGAACACCTTACTCAAACATCCAGGTGAGAAAAAAAAAAAAAAAATTTGAAACTGGAGGTGTTACAAATGGTATCAGAGCCCAAGTGCAAAAACTGGGCTGTTATTACTGTGCTCAGTGAATTCTGAATGATAGTCTTATAAATAAACATTGTAGAAATTGTTGCTATATATATTTTTTTTTCAATTTCACTGACCAATATGATGAGTGTGTACAGTGGTGCAAACATGGCTGAAGAGGGAGGAATTTATGTGGATCTGCGTGATGAATTTGCTACTCCAGATCCCAATGCCCCGGTAATGGCTATGTTGCACCGGTTGCAACGAGAACTGGCTGAACTAAGAAGCCAGAATGACATGTTGTCATCAGCCAGTAAGGAGCAAGAAAATCTCATCAGAGAACTAACTTCCCGGAACAGCCAGGAAGGCGAAGGTTCCGGAAAGAGAAAGATGGATGAATCTGATGATGATGATGTTGCTAGACATCAACATAAACAGAAAAGAGAACTACAGGGGGAGTTCCGAAAGATCAAACCTCCCTCCTATGATGGGGAGAAGGAGGAGGATGCTGAAGCTTGGTTGTTGAACATGATCAAGTATTTCCAAGTTTATGAATATGAAAGCAATCTGAAGGCTAGATTAGCTGTGTACCAGCTACAAGGAAAAGCTACACTGTGGTGGGAAGAGACAAAAATGGTGCATGCCATTGATGAAAAGACAGTTACTTGGGAAGATTTCCAGGTTAAGTTCAAAAATCGATATTTGAACGAACGGTATTATGATGATAAAGCTAAAGAATTCCATGAACTTAGACTAGGACAGCTCACTATCGATGAGTTTGTCACTAAGTTTACAAATTTACTGAGATATGTCCCTTACATTAGGGAAGAAAAGGCAAAGGTACACAGATTTTTAAATTGCCTGCCTACGGTGTACAAGGAGAAAATTGAGTTTGACAACCCAAAAACAATGGATGAAGCTGTTAGAAAAGCAAGATTATGCTATCAGCAGTTTAAATCTAAAGCTGAACAAGGGAAGAGCTGGCTGAACAAGGGTGAGTTCAAAGGTAAAAGACCAAAACCAGCATATCTAAGAAATTTTGGTAGAGATCATCAGCGGAAAAAGTTCAATAAACCAAAAGAAAGCCAAACTGCTCAGTCCCAAGTGGCTTCAAAACCAGTAGAAGGGAACAATAAAAAGGAAGGGACAGTCAGAATGAAGGAACCATTGAAATGTTGGGGCTGTGGAGAACCCCATATGATGAGAGACTGCCCCCATAGAAATATTCATATGATCAGCAGAGAGCGAGAAGCAACAACAGTAAATGACATAGCCAGAAATATACCAACTATCAGTGCAGCATTGGAAAATCGGCAAGCAGAACATCAAGCAACCATGGTGGAAATGGAGGGTAAGATTTCTGACCTACCTATTACTGTTTTGATTGATCCAAGTGCTTCTTTGAGTTACATTAGTCCTGGAATTGTAGAAAAATGTAAAATTAAACCTGAAAAATTTCAGCAGTCATGGTTGGTACAGCTGGCCACTGGAACTAAGAGAAAAGTCACACATAAGTTGCCCAAAACAACAATACAATTAAATGGTTTTCCAACAGAAGTAAATTTGAACATATTGCCATTAGGATCCTATGATCTGCTGATAGGAATGGATTGGATGGAAAAGAAGAAAGCCCTGATGAACTGCTGGGATAAAACCCTGCATTGTGTGGATGAAGAAGGGAAACCTTTTACACTGAAAGGAAAACCAAAATCCATTTCAATAAGACAAATATCAGCCTTACAATTAAAAAGAACAGCTAGAAAAGGATACCAAGTTTATGCAGTTCATATGGAAGAAGTAGAATAGAGGACTGAAGAAAATCTGCTGAATGAGTTACCGGTGGTAAGGGAGTTTAAAGAAGTTTTTCCAGAGGAGATTCCTCATCTTCCCCCCAAAAGAGAAATTGACTTTTCCATAGATTTGGTGCCGGGAGCCACACCTGTTTCCCGAGCTCCCTATCGAATGAGTCCACCAGAACTCATGGAGCTGAAGATGCAGCTGCAAGAATTGCTGGATAAGGGTTATATTAGACCAAGTGTGTCTCCATGGGGAGCACCGGTCTTATTTGTGAAAAACAAGGATGGAACTTTTAGGATGTGCATTGATTATCGTCAACTGAACAAGTTGACCATTAAGAATAGATATCCACTTCCTAGAATTGATAATATTTTTGATAAAGTGAGAGGAGCCTCAGTCTTTTCCAAGATTGACTTAAGAACTGGGTATCATCAGCTCAGAATCAAGGAAGAAGACATCAGCGAAACAAATTTTTGAACCCGGTATGGACACTACGAATTTGCAGTCCTACCATTTGGACTGACAAATGCCCCTGCCACCTTTATGTGTCTGATCAACAGTGTGTTAAATAAGTATTTGGATAAATTTGTTCTGGTGTTCATAGATGATATTTTAGTCTACTCCAAAAACAAAGAAGAACATAAGGAACATTTGCGGATAGTGTTACAAACTTTGAAAGAAAATCAGCTATATGCTAAGTTCAGTAAATGTGAATTCTACAAGGATAAGATTCAATATTTGGGTCATATTATCTCTGAAAAAGGCCTTGCAGTTGACCCTGAAAAAATAAAGGCAATTAAAGAATGGCCAGTTCCAACTGACGTTTCAGCAGTAAGGTCATTCATGGGAATAGCAGGCTATTATCGTAGATTTGTGGAGAGATTTTCTGCCATAGCACATCCCATCACTTCATTGCAAAGAAAGGGTGTCAAGTTCGTGTGGATTGATAAATGTTAAAGAAGTTTCAAACAACTAAAAGAAAAACTTATCTCAGCCCCTATACTGAAAATTTTTGATCCTGATAAAGAGTTTGTTGTATGTACAGATGCTTGCAGAGAGGGGCTAGGAGGAGTCCTATTGCAGGAAAATTCAGTTATTGCATATGAATCTAGGAAACTGAAAATACATGAACAAAATTATAGTGCATATGATTTAGAATTTGCAGCTGTTGTCCATGCTCTGAAAATGTGGCGGCACTATCTTCTTGGGAAAAAGTTCACCTTGATGACTGATCATATTAGCCTCAAATACTTCTTTTCCCAAACTGACCTGAATGCAAGACAAGCCAGATGGCTGTCCTTTTTAAGTGAATTCTATATGGACATAAAACATATCAAGGGAAAAGAAAATAAAGTTGCTGATGCTTTAAGTAGAAATGCTTGTCAAAATTTAAACAGCATTGGGAGTAGTGCCCAGATGGAGATAGAGGAATTGGTGAGAAAAGCAGCAAATCAGGATCCCAACTATGAAACACTCTTGGTGAAACTACAGAAAAGGGATAGAACTGATTTCACTCAGAATCAAAAAGGGCTACTATATTACAAAAACAGGTTGTATATTCCAAATGTAGAGTCATTAAAAAGAGAAATTTTGGATGAATATCACAAACAGCCTTATGCAAGACATCCAGGATACCAAAAGATGGTAACAGCCTTGAAGAAGAAGTTGTTCTGGCCAGGAATGAAGAGAGATGTGGCAGAATATCTAAGTAGGTGTATGGAATGTCAACTAGTCAAAGTTGAGCATCAACATCCAGCAAGTCTTTTAAACCCTTTGCCAATTGCAGAATGGAAATGGGACACAGTATCCATGGATTTTATAACAGGACTACCTAAAACCAAATACCAACATGATTCTGTAATGGTGGTAGTAGACACTTTGACCAAAGCTGCCCACTTCATACCAGTGAAATCTACTTTCGGAACAGCTCAAGTCGCAAATGTTTTCCTGAAGGAGATAGTAAGGCTTCATGGAGTTCCCAAAGTAATTGTTTCAGACCGAGATGCTAAGTTTACAACAGCCTTTTGGAAGGGATTGTTTGGAGGGATGGGTACTAAACTGAACTTTAGTACTGCCTATCACCCCCAAACTGACGGGCAAATAGAAAGGACGAATCAAATTTTGGAGGATATGTTGAGAATGTATGTGATGGATAGACCATCAAAGTGGAAGGAAGTATCGTACTCCTTTGAGATGGAACCAACCAGAAGATAAATTAATGTTGGGACCTGATGCCTTACAAGAGATGGAAAGAATTGTTAAACAAATACAGGGAAATATCAAGACAGCACAAGATCGCCAGAAAAGTTACGCTGATAAGAAAAGAGTGCACCGAGAATTCAAAGTGGGGGATCATGTGTATTTGCACATCAAACCCAAAAAGAGCACACTTTATGCTGGAAGTTGTGCAAAACTTGCTCCTAGATATTGTGGGCCTTTTGAAGTTTTAGAAAGGGTGGGACCAGTGGCTTACAAGCTGGCTTTACCACCCCATATTAGAGTGCATGATGTGTTTCATATTTCATTACTAAAAATATATGTGCATGATGCTTCTCACATAGTTGATTTGAATGTTGTACAGGTGGAACCAGAAGGGGAGTTTCTGCCAGAACCGCTTCAAATATTGGAGCGGGAAGAAATTGAATTGAGAAACAGAACAGTGGCCAGAGTAAAGGTGCAATGGAAGCACTTTACTGCTGAAGAAGCTACTTGGGAAAGGGAAGCTGAAATGATGGAAAAATATCCATTTTTGTTTAAGTAAACTCTAGTAGTTGAATAACAACACCGAGGACGGTGTTTATTTTCAGAGGGGGAATATGTAACACCCCCAATTTCTGTGTTGAATTTGAAAAAAGCTAGACATTTGAACTTAAATCCTAAGGGGAGTGGACCCCAAAGGATAAGTATGGTGTGAATGTACTTTAATATTTAAATTGAGGCAATAAATAAAATGATTGTGCATTTTGACCAAGATGAGAATTAGAGATCACTTGCCAAATCCATGAGGATGGATAAGGCAACAAATCCCCATAATCTTTCAAAAAAATCTTAGAAAGCAAAATTAATTGATTTGAGGAGGAATCTAAATTTCCCCAATGAAGAGGAAAGGAAGCAAGAGGTGGAGAAATGAAAAGCCGAGGAAAAGCATAAAACAAATTTTGGTGTTATCCTGGGTGGGAAGCTCAAAGCAACAGAAAGAAAGCATCCTCGCTTGCTCGGGACGTGTAATTAGAAACATGCTTTGGGGAAACATGAGCTTAAATAAGCTGCTCCTAAGCAGATCAGGGGTTGATCTGTACTGGAGGTGATCTCAGCTCGGGGGTGAGTTCTGGGAGATAAAGAGGACTCTAAGGTTGGGAGGTTGGTCATTTGCACTAGTGGTATGCTTCTGAAATTCTTGTTTATTTTGATTTGCTGTGGTATGAATTGGCTACATATAAAAAAAAAAATTAAGGAAATGATATAATTTATTTAGTACTACATTGAACAGAATCTATCTTAAGGCATTCACCTCTCAGACTCTGTTTAGTTGTAGACCAGAAATCCATAGAGTAGAAACCCACAGAAACTCTAAACCCAAGAAGGTCTAAATCTGCAGGAACTTAGTTTCCATAGATAATTAAATATTAAATGGTTTCATCTATATACATGCCAAGGTGAGATTATATGCCTATATGTTAGAAAACTATGGTAGCAGATCTGAAACTCACATGGTACCATACAAGAGAAGCAAAAACATTGGAATATGTATTTCGAAATTTTATAACTTGAGAAGAAGTTCTACTCTATAGAGGTGTTATAACATTATTAGCATTTGTAGCATTTATAAGTGTATATATTGCATTTTTAAATCTACCTTTACTCCTTGAAATAAGTATCATAGCCAAAGTCCTATCGAATACACATACACATGCATCAAGTAAAAATCTAAATTAGAATACAAGCGCTGTGAGCTAAAATAAGAACAAGGCATATATATATGTGTAGCAACCAAAAATAGGATATAAGAACCGTGAGAAAAACAATACTAATTGTAACAACGATTATAAATGAATAGATGAGCGAAGTAAGCGTCCAATCGAATCATATAGCCACTATGAATCATGTTAAATCATCGTTGTTATTTAATTTACTGGGCATTGTGCCTATGTCAAATGAAATCATATAAACACCATCTGTCTAGGATGTTTATATAAAATAAGAATTCTACGTCCTGTCGTTATGGATTACAAGTCCAATATCAACATTCGGTTTATAATACCAACTAAAAATACAAAAACTATTGGTATATAAATGCGCGTTTCATCAGGTAAGTCGGTTATAACAGCCGGGTTTTAATTTTAAGTAGAGTCAACGAAAACAATTGAAGCGGAGGTGGCACTCTGCCATCCCTGCAAAAGCCCAGATCTCATGGAAACATACGTATATAAAAATGAAACAAATGAATTGTAAGGCGTGACCTTTGATAGTCAGCGACGACTCGCGTTGAAGCGAGCTGGAAGATTCAACAGAGAATTTCCAGTTGCATGAAAAAGGCCATGCGGTATTCCGGTGAGGGTTGTACCAGTCAACGAAAAACTTGCGTATGTAAATGCATAAGTAGCAAGTTACTAATTACAAGGGTTAACTTAAAAACGAAACTGACATCTTAATTCCTACTAAACCGGAAGTGGCATTATCCAACTTATATGATTTACAGAGTACCCCATATATCAAAAACGCGAACCAGAGAAATAAAGGGGCCAATTCACTCTAACTGAATATGGCTAAATAAATACTTAAATCCATAGGAAGCGAGTTCAAAAGTTAAATATAGAGTTGAGAATACTTCTATAGAAACATAAATAGAAGGGTAACATGAGAAAATAGTTAGCAGTACGCTGGGTAGTTATCATGGAAAATGCCTGTAGCAGAAATACGTGGAAAAGATCTCAAAACCCGTCGCAAAACAAATATGACACTTAGCTCCTGAAAGATTGTAAGATGGCTAACGAAGGTATCGCCACTATCAGATACTACATACAATTTAAATGCATGACCAATGTGGTTAACGAAAAACAAAAGGTTACTGTCACGATAGAAACGTGACGGGAAATCTGAATAGCTAAAGAACCATTCACGGCTGAGTCAAGTTGGCTCGCTCACGCTGAAGATCTCAGTGTAACGAGTCCAGCGCCATCGCTAAACTCAACTGTCGAATCCCTTCTTGGCTCCTCTATGAGAAATGGGACAATTACCAATAGCTAATCTTACTCAGTCAAAACGAAATGTGCCGAGGAGCTAGAAACCCTTACCTCGCCACCTCCGACCACGAGCAACTCTGCGCACAGGAACCAAGGTAAAGGAGTAGGGTTCATCAGTCTCGTTGGTTCCCAGACCCTCCATCATCATAGCTCTGGAAAAATAAAAGAACCGGAAGAAATGTACAGAGGGCGAACCATATTACCAAAACTGAAATAGAATAACCCAAAAAGGAATAGAGGGATCCTTTCAAAAATAGAATACGCTTACCTTCTGCATTCTTCCTAGGATGATGGCTGTCCGAGGTAGTTGGGTAAACAAAAGTCCAGCATAACGCATCTGACATACAAAAATTTAGTGATGTAAACCTCTACATTGTCAAGCTATCTGATTTTCTGGTTCGAATCAACATTTACATAACTGAAAATCAAAATACAACCACAGAAATTAGAAATGATACCAGAAAATAGAGGATTACGAATCCTGGGTTACCATAGTTGCAGTGTTGATTTACCTGGCTGGTAGGGACTGCAAAATCCAACGCAAGACCAACAGAAACCTTATCTCTCGTTGCTCGAGCTTAGCAGGGTTCAAAGTGAACCGGTCTTATGTAAAGCCTTCCGGGAAGAGTCATAGGAACACTCAACGCCATCATCGTCCATCTGTCAACCAGGTAGTCGAAGGAATCCCTATGAACTCTGAAACCCTCTGCATACAGCGCATCAGTACTCGTGAGATGTATAAACAAATACAACGCCACGCTGTTGGCAAGAGTATGTACCATAAGGGTTTCAACAAGTAAAGTTGATGGAGTAAATTCCGCAGAGGAACTGGTGGAGGCGTCTTACCCGAGGGTCGAGCAATTAATGTTGCCGCGCGAGTACAGGAGTGGGTACCCTCGTGTCATCTAGTGGACTGCTGAATTATGAGCCATTCGGCTACGCTCGAGCCAAGCCTTCTTCCCATAGCCGGCGAAAAGCAACACGAAAACCCTAGCATTAAAATTTGTCCGGGTAAAATCGACCTCGTGATTTAGTTGACACTGTCGACAGTCAGACGAACGATCACAATAAACGTGTATACACCCGAATACAGACGGAACAGATTCCCTTGTATGCCTTGCGTGATGTATCAAATCACAAATCTGAACATTGAGAATATGCATCCTGAGAGGAAATCGGACCAGATTATGATAAGAGGTAAATTGCCGCCTATTAATAATCCACTCAACGGGTTGTTAAGATCGCTCGACCTTAATGAATAGAGAAAAACAATTATAGGTGTTATTAAATTGTTAACTTATATATGTGCACCTTCGATTCATATTATTAAAGGTTTTAGATATATCCGGAAAGTAGATACGTGTTATATATATAGGTGCTATATATATATGTGGATTCAACCATGTTGTGATATTTATATATGTGATATATATATGTGGATTCAACCATGTTGTGATATTTATATATGTGATATATATATGTGGATTCAACAATGTTGTGATATTTATATATGTGATATATATGTGGAGTCAAAAATGTGTGATATAGATGTGTTACATATATATGCGTTATGTGCAACACTAAAAGACAGGTATGACCATATTATGTCTAGGGAAAATACCCTATGTTAATACCAATGGTTCTGGATGTTATATACATAGCTGAAATGTATAGCAGTAGGAACATTACATGCTACTCATAAGGGATAGTGGGGTAATAAATACTTAATGAGTAGAGGAAATTTTAACAAGATGGAATTGGAAAGTAAATTTCTGAACACCTTACTCAAACATCCAGGTGAGAAAAAAAAAAAAAAATTGAAACTGGAGGTGTTACATAGCCATGGAATAAGAGATTGACTCCTTAATGCATAACCAGACTTGGGACTTAGTCATGTTGCCTGCAAGTAAAACTACATTGCAGAATAAATCGGTTTACAGGCTGAAGGAAGAAGATGGAGGAAAACAGAGGTACAAAGCTAGACTTGTGGTGAAGGGGTTTGTACAGAAGAAAGGTATTGATGTTGATGAAATATTTTCTCCTGTTGTTAAGATGATTTCAATCAGAACTATCTTAATTCTTCTAGCAGCGAAAGATTTACATCTTGAATAGTTAGAAGTAAAGACAAAATTTCTCCATGGAGATTTAGAGGAAGAGATATACATGCAGAAACCAGAAGGATATGAGGTCAAAGGGAAAGAAAAATTGGTGTGCAGGTTAAAGAAGAGCTTGTATGGCTTAAAATAGGCTCCAAGGTAGTGGTATCTAAAATTCGACAAGTTTATGTCTGAACAAGGTTATACTAGATGTCACTCTGATCATTGTGTTTATCTGAAAAAGAAAAATGATGGCAGCTATATTATATTGTTATTGTATGTAGATGACATGATTTTTGCAGGGTCTAACATGTAGGAAATAAATGTGCTCAAACAAAAATTGGAAAATTCATTTGCAATGAAGGATTTGAGAGCTGCAAAACAGATCCTTCGTATGATAATAACAAGAGATAGGAAAAATAAAAAATTAACATTGTCTCAGAATGAGTACATACAAAAGGTGTTGAAAATATTTTGATATGCATAATGCAAAACCAGTTAGTACAACTTTTTCTAGCCATTTCAAACTTAGTAAGGAGATGTGCCCAAAGACCCAAGAAGACATGGATTATATGTCTAAAGTTCCATTTTCATCAGCAGTTGGAAGTTTAATGTATGCAATGGTCTGCACAAGGCCTGATATTGCACATGCAGTGGTAGTTGTAAGAAAGTACATGAATAATCCAGGAAAATAACATTGGATGGCAATAAAATCGATTCTTAGATATTTGAGAGGTACCACAAATCAAGCATTATGCTTTGGTGGTTCAAACATTTCTCTACAAGGATATGTTGATGCATATATGGCAGGTGACAAAGATAACAAGAGGAGCACTATGGGATATGTATTTACTGTAGATGGAACAGTTGTCAATTGGGTTTCAAAAATCCAAAGTGTTGTTGAACTTTCAACAACAGAAGAAGAGTATGTTGCTACTATAGGGGCTAGTAAAGAAATGATTTGGTTACAAAGGTTTATGGGTGAATTGGTTAAGAAGAATGATATGGGAACGTTATACAGTGATAGAAAAAGTGTCATTCATCTTGCAAAGAACTCAACATTTCATTCCAGGACTAAACACATACATCTCAAATACCATTTCATATGGTCAGTATTGGAAGATGGAGAGTTGAAGCTGGAAAAGATACACACTAGCCAGAATCCTGCAGATATGCTAAAAAAAGTTGTAACTAGGGAGTAACTGAGAATGTGCTTAGTTTCAATTAGTCTTCAAGGATGATGATGAAGATGATAAACAGCCAAGTCCAAAGAGGATTCATTGTCCAACAAATGAAGTAGAAGTGGAGTTGCTACAATCAGTCTCCAAGTGGGAGATTGCTGAGCGTGGAGCCTGATTTTCATCTTGATTCAAAGATCTTTGTTTTAGCTGGATGTATACCCCAAGAAAACTATACACCCTTGCAGTGGGGGAGACTTGTTCCCCCCACAGGGTCTGGGGGGGCTGACCCCCCGGCTGGGGGGTCCGGGGGCTAGTGGTCCCCCGACGAGGGTTTCGGGGGCTAGTGGTCCCCCGACGAGGGTTTCGGGGGCAGCGCCCCTAAAGATAAAAACAGATTTAAAATTTCCTTCTAAAAGTATAGTAATTTCTAGTCAATATGGGCCATTCATTAGGCAGATGATCTAACGGTATAAGTTATGTTTTGTTTAGGGTTTTTTTCCCTAGAAGGCAACCCCCTCTCTTTGTATGAGGGTATTGTATTATGGCTGTGTATTATATGTGTATTCTTTGAGCGGGAAATAGATAGGGAGACTGTGAGAGAGAATGGAGGATATTACAGTGGATCTTCTGTAGGTCTTGTCTCTTCATTTTTGATGGATAATAGAAAGGAAGGACTGGCTGTTTGGGGTGGACGTAGCCCAAACTGGGTGAACCACATATATCTGTGTCTCTCTGGTTTTATGTGTTTTGTGTGCTTGTATTTTCCACATATTTTATGTGTTGTGTTTCTCCATAATATATAATTTTCTAACATAACTAACTATGATTGCAGATTCTTACTTAAGATCGACGTACAAGATCACACTGGTAAGTTAGTTTCAATAGTTTCTTTCGAAGACACAACATCTACAATTCTTTGAATTAATGAAAAGCACTTCTCGTTTTTATCCTCATATCCATATCTAATCAAGGACATTGTCTCCAAAACATGGTAGATATGTCACATCTTTACACTACAATAATTAGAGTACATGATATAGAAAAAGTATTTCTACCACTGCCAAATCCAAAAATACTACTTTACCATCTTCGGCCAACTTTATAATTATTACTCAAAATAAAATCTACTCTGAAACATATAATCCACATACATGAATGTGACAAACTGCAAAAAATAAGAGTGGACTAGAAATCAAGAAATATGCATCTTCAATTTCGCATAAATATCCAATGGTTTTCGTTATGCCATCGATCCCCTTGCACCTTCAACTAAAAGTATCCTATTTCCCATGACATAGGTAGCATCAATTTCCTCCACTCCAAATTCATTATAACACAATTCACGTACAAACTCATTATAGTCAATTTCAAGAGTTAATTTCCATATCTTAAATAATAATAATTTCTATACACATTCTAAACAAAATATTGTTTTATCGGTTTCTTATTTCTTCTTCGACTCCCCGATGTCTTCAAAAAGTTGTGATGAAATCATTTTGTTCATGATTTATAACTTTTTTTACCTCTTTCATTGCAATTTACTAGTTGTAATGTTTTACGAAAACTTAAAAAAACATTTTCAAAGATGAAAATGCAATGTATGTTAGAAACATTATACATTCTGTAAATGTCACATATTATAAATCATTTTCCTTATCTTCTACCTTTTTATTAAATCTTGTAACTATTTAAATGATATAACTATGTATTAAAGTTCAAAAACTAAAAATGAACTAAATATTCATATGAATTTCATACGGATATAATATTAGAATAGGTAAATTCCATGATGTTTTATGTTCAATTCTCCTACAGATCATTTTTTATTTTACCAATTAACATTTTGTAATGAATTTGGACTATAAATAGACAACCATATAAAATTATTTTTACATATTGATTAAACTTGAGTAGATCCTACACTATTGCCTTACAACGTTTCGTTTGCAACATCTTGTACAATTGCTAGTTTATGTTTCTTTCTGTGAAATTTAAATGAATGATTTCATGGGAATTAAACCACATATAAATTAATAAAATTATACCTTATAAATAATATAAAAGGATTATATTTAATTTCAAGACATGATTTATTCGTGAATTAATGATTTATTGAGAACTAAATTTTATAGAAATTAATCGATATATACTTATAGATCATATATTAAATATTATAATAAAAATTTATTAACCAATTTGAATCATAATTAAGTTTTGATGACTTAAATATTGAAAGGTAAAGATGAATTGTAATTTAATTATTGTGGATATTTTCTATCACTAACTCTACTTTAGGCCACCTCTTGAATGTAAGTTAGACTTTTATGAAAATGCAACCTTGTTTAATAATGAAAATTTCTTCATTTTCTACCAATAAGTGGGATTACTTTAGCATCAACATATTATACTATAAATACATTAAAAAATAAATAAAATATCTCACAAAGACACTAAGTTCTCCCTTTAAATAATTTCAAACTACATTTAATAATAGGGCAATATATATCCATTTTAACCAAATATAGCAAGTTCAGATAAGGATGAAATATCTTAATGTGCAAACCTATTGTGTACTGCAAAACTTGAAAAAGGTTTGCACCTCAAGAGATTTGATCATCTTAGCACTTGCTAAAATTGTGGTTGAGATCAATCTATAATTGTAGGCTTGCAATCCCAAAAATAATTTTCTGGATTCATACAAAATTGAGAGAAAAATATATTTGAAAGAATGTCAAAATATAAAATAATGAGACTACTTAAAATGTCTTAACCACGAGAATTTATTCTTTTCAATGGATTTATTTTAAACCCATATATAATATGTACATAGTTAACATTGAAATATTTTATTAACATGATTATTCATTATTTATATTTTTTAATTCAAAATTTTCTATTAATTCTTTAAAAGATTACACCATGGTAGCTTCATAATAAAAATGTGTTCAACCTCATTCCGACTAGACTTGTAGGCTAGGAGCTACTGAAAAAAAATAATGATAAAACTAGAAGATTCCATCCATGCTTCCCACAGTAAAAAAATTGACCCAAGGTCCAAATGAAACTAACCATCATATATTCACACCATCGTTCCCTAGATCGAGAGCATCTAGTCCATCACCTAGCAGCGAATTTTGGTGAAATGCCTCATGCACATGTAATTCCATGTGTGCTAGATGTCCATCAAAATTATCCCACCTATCTTTTAACCACTTTTTCCCATGCCAAAGAGAAATCATTCTATCCATTATTTGCCACCGGTTACAGTGAAACTAATTCATAAACGCTATAAGTTCATTATGGTTGTCGTGTTGGTCCTGAGCTAATTTCTCAACCATCAGAGTGACCTAACACAGCTTAGCTTCAACAAAATCATATGGGGGAGGAATATGCACTCTACCTAGAGATCTAGCCTACTGGTCTACTTTCCCAGAAATGTCTCGTTGATCCACTAAATTCACCACTCCCATGCCTCTAGGATCGACACCCCTTTATGAACATCCTCTTTGTCACTGCATCTCCTGCCATGGTTCAATTTCTAGGAGAATTCCAAAGGAGCCACACCCTACAGTTCATCTAAAGAAATCTTCTTTGTCAGCCCAACCCTTCGACCTACAACACTGCATACGTGTGTGACCCCTACCCCACCTCGGCCCCACTCACACAATCTTTTCACCCTCCCTTCCCACAAAGAAATGAAAGACACACATGGCTGAAAGCCACCCTTTAGGTTATAAATCGGCCCTGTCAAAGAAAGTGTTTCTAGCCAACACGCAACCCCTCCCAGTAACTACACCTATTAGGGTAGAAAAGCTAATGACATTATAACCCTAAACAAAAAGAACAACACAAACAAAACCATAAGACTTTACTTGCACTACAGTGAAATTGGTTGACCGTCGAACGAAGCTGCAGAAAACCCAAGCTGCGTAAGGGTCATTTGTAGCTCATTTATCCTTTCAAATGAATTTAAATTTTTTAGTATTAACAATCATACCCAACATTTCAATTCCAAGATTTTGAGTGAAACAACTTTCTCTAAATAGTTGGTTAACATTAAAATATTATTTTCCCTTTCTCTCTATGTATATGGCATTGACATTCATGTATATTAGTTAAAAGTATATTGTAATAATTGATTGAATAAATTAAGTTCTTCACTATTCAAAGTCAAAATATAATATGTCTATTTTTTTTTATTTTAATTACTTTATCTTTATTTAAAACTGATATAATTTTACCATATCTCTTTTATATTAGGTTTTAATATCAACAATTAATGCAACTATTAAAGTTGGATTATTAATGTTTCATAATAATTTTAACTAAAATTAACCAAATATACGTATATTCATTTTCTTTATTATAGCCAATATTTTATTTTTATTTTAAAAAATACATGTCAACTCAAAGTTAACCATTGAAGAAATTACACATCTTCTTCAATTTTACAATAACTCTTCCTTCTTTTAAATTTTAATAAAAATAATTTCTACTTTGATTATAAATAAGATTAATTTTCTTTTATTCTTTACATGGGAATTTTAACTCCAATTCCCATCCCATGTTTGTAAGTGGGATTTATTTTCTCTAAATCTGAATAGTAACAATTACAACGATTTAAATTGCAATAAATTATAAACTAATCTATAGAGGAAAAATTATATAATGCAAAATTTCAAAGAACCATCATTTTTATTTTAAATGTTTAATTTTAAGTTTTTATATTTTAAACGCTTAATAAGATTTTGGTGGTCTTCGCATTCAAGGATCTTACGACTTGAGAAAAACCGTAGCGAGAAGAGACGAAATGGAGGCTAGGGTCTCCTCTGCACTTTCTAAGGCCTCCTTCTTCTGCAGCGCTCGCGCCGCATCCGATTGGAAGACCTTCTCCTTCTTCATTTTCTCCGACTGACCTCGTCCCTGTGCCATACTATCCGCTAAGTCCTGGTTTTGCTGCTCTACAGGGGCAGCCGCAGATTACAGGAAAACAACGGCAGTCTCAGCATTTCAAGGGGTTCACTCACCGCGATCTAGGGCCTATGCGCAATCGCGATTTGAATTCCCATCTCTTCTCCTTTCACGCAGGCTGCAAAGAACCAGTTTACAAGCAGGAGCAGAGCGAATGGCTTTCTAATCACTCTGCTTTCCAATCCTCTGCCTCGGATCTAACTCTGTCTATAAGTGACCGTCTCTTTCTGCAGGGGAAAACTCCTCCCTTTCAACGCCATGGTATAATTTCTCATGGAAGCACCAGAGGTCCTAGCACTACGTCTAGGAATCATCTTGACTCCTTTCAGATCCAAATCTCTCAACCTACAGGAAAAACCATCATGCAATGGGTCAGATCTTCAGATTTGGTACTGGATCTCAAACTGGCTCTAGAACGGCGGATTGGGATCCCTTCAGGCCTTCAGAGACTTCTCTTTCAAGGTAAACAACTTGAAAACCTTCTTCCCCTCTCTACTTACAGCATTAGCAGAAATAGCTCTTTGGTGTTAACCCTTCATCTGAGAGGGGGTGCAGCAGGACAGTCGTCCTCTGCTCCTCCTTTCTCTTACAAATATGCAGTTCACTCTGAGAACCCCAAAGCCCCGAAAGCCCTTAAACCCAAGCCTTTTTTGGTTGACAAAATAGAGGATGTTCCTTCTGTTGAAATCACCCATGCAGGTCTTGCAGATCAACTTCAAACATTTGCAGACAGAGCCATAATTTGCTGATTCAATGGACTGTGGCCGCGATCTCAGGATCTTTATGATTGGATCCATGCAAACTGGACTCATCATTGTAAGGTAAGTTTTTGCTCAAAAGGATATTTCATTGTTTTATTTGATGAGAGTAAGCATTATGAAAAGGCTTTAGAAGAAGGCCCTTGGTTCATGGGAACTGCAAGGCTCTTCTTAACTCCTTGGTTCCCAGACTTTGATCCAGCAACTACAGTGATTACAAGGACTCCGGTATGGATCAGGCTTCCAAACTTACCGGCCCACTTATGGCATGTTGTAGTCTACAGAGCTATTGGCAACACATTGGGTAGTTTCCTCATGGGAGATTACTAGAGGGAAAATAAAGGTCTCTACACATATGCCAGAATATGTGTGGAGCTAGATTTAAGCAAGGGACTTCCAGACCAGATCAATCTCAAGATAAACGAATTTTTCTGGACCCAGACACTGGATTACGAAAATACTTCATTCTGCTGCCGCCATTGCCACCAAACAGGACATCTGCAGACCTCCTGCCCATCTATCCCGGCAAAAAAGAAAAAGGATAACCTCTCCAAGACCAAGTCCAAGTGATGGGCTCCATGCTCTCCACCTCTAGTCGTGGATTCTGAATCCACTAGCTCTAAAGATGATGATAGCGATGCAGATTTGGATCATGCCCCTCAATCCGTATTTCCTTCCGCCGATGGTCCGGCTCTTACCTCCGATATAGCCATCGCCCAGAAACGCGTTCACATGACTTCCTCCTCTGAATCTGAAAAGGAGGTTCCCCCTGTGGAAAACCCCGTCTTCAAGTTGTTGCTGCTCATACTCCCCAGGATGGATGTGTCGAAGTCAAAAAAAGTAAAGGGAAAAAGCTTCGTGTTGAGGCTTCTGCCCATTCTGGGTAGAAGTCAGTCTTTTTGCTTTCCTGTCATTTGTTGTAGCTCCTTGCTTGCTTCACTCCTTTTCTGGAACCGAGGTTGATAGTCCTATCATTTCCGGTTGCCGGTTTTCTGTCTCTCTTGATTGTATCATCATTTTGTACCATATTTCTGCTTAATAGAATTAGTCCAATTCAGAAAAAAAAATATTTTGGTGGTCTTCAAAGAGAAAATTCATATTTGTTAATAAGCTTAAAAAAAATTAAAATAATTTAAAATTTATTTGTTAATTGGGTTTTTATAGGCGGTTGGGAGAAATGATAATTATTCTTTACATCCAAATTCAATTCCTTTAAGTGATATGATGACCTTTTTTATTACATCTAAAAGGTCCTTAAAAACAGAAACATATCTATTCTTCACATAAAATACAAAAATAATTCTCATGCAAATTAAATTAAAATTTATTTATTTTTAAAATATATTAAATATATTTTTAAAATTTTTAATTTACATTTGGATCAATTTTAAATCAAATAATTTGATAATTATTAACATTCAGTGACATTAAGAAGGTAGATATTACTTGAAATTATTTAACATTGTATTGATATGCTTCAAAAACATTGAGAAAAGTGTGTTCTCATATCACCATAGTTTTGTTGCTTTAAAAGGTCAAGAAGGATGTTGGTGTGAAAATTTGGCAAACTAGATGGAATGTAAGTATAAAATAGAAGCCTCACGCACTGCTAATGTGTTCATGTTTTTTTGTAGGTGATATGTTTAATCCTCATTTAGACTGTGTGTTGTTATTGGAGAGAGTGTAGTTGTACCTCGAGGTTACAGTGGAAACTGACAAGTATCAATCCCATGTCATGCAAGTATGAGAACCTTTTTGTTTTCAATTCCACCATAATAAAAAAATAAAAAATAAGAAGTAAAAATTTATAAAATGGACAAGAAGAGAAAGTATTTTTCACTGTGAAGCTGCAAATTTGTTCTTAATTAAACAATGTTCATTCTACTTAACACTAGTCAAGACAAAATCTTATTCTTATTTTTGAGATTTGGGTTGGTTAGTTCGATATAATATGTTAGATTCATTTTCCCTATAACTCTTTAGCACCCAAAAAATTATCCTTAAACTTTTAAGTGATAATATTTTTAATATTATATTTGTTATGTAAACCTATCTCCTCCTTTATCCCCCAATGGTCTAACCAAGATTTGGCATCCTTATGCGATCCCCACTTGAGCCAAAGAGGCTGGTTTTGGCTAGAGTTAGAAGCAAATTTAAGAAACATTTTAGCTTCCACGTCGTTTAATTTGTTCTTATACATATGATACCCCGTCATGGTCATCCTTTCAATGAGGGAAATACTTGCTTCAGTCAAGAGAATAGTATATGAAGTATTTTATTTAATATTATGATGGTAGGTTGTAAAATACTTTTGTATCTATTCTATATTCCTCCATGACTCTCTAGAAATAGGGAAACCCCAAACCTCACATCTATATAAAATAATAAGAGTGATGATAGTTTCAAAGAGAATATTTATTTATTTATTTGGTAACATATATAATATTTGTGGACTCACAAATATTTTTGAACCCATAATAAGCTTTCCATCCTCCATTTATCCTTTTCACTTTAATTTTGTTAGTATTAACAATCATACCTGATGAGGTCCATCATTAGGTATATTGTAAGGGGTTAAAATTCCATGCTTCAGCCTATTAATTTACCTCTCTCTCATATTTATTTACATTTTTGTCATATTATGCTTAATGAGAATGGTATAGGATGTTCTTCATGTTTGTTTTCCTAATCTAAATTAATTTCAGGAAATGAAGCCATTTTCGAGATATTTTCCACCTAAGGGCTCCGAGTAGACAACAAGAAGAGATTGTAGGAGGTTTTTCCACCACATTAACATTCTCAATCATAGAAGGTCACACCGAGATCTCTCCCAACTCCTTGAAGGCAAAGGAAGCCAAGCAAAGTGGAATTTATGAGGAGTCAAGTTCCACTCTTCTCGAGATCAAGTACAAATTATTCCTACGTTTTAGGGAGTTGTTGGTAGCTACCCATTTGTATAAATAAGCATATGCAAGAGCTCACTAGGATTCAAACTTTGTATTCATCTAGGTAGCTTTGGAGCTCTAATTTAGTGTAATTTGTTACTGTCATATGATGTACTAGAAATTTTTATGCAATGATAATGAGAAGTTGTTTGTTCCATCACTGATTTAGTCTCAGAGGGCTGATTCTTTTAGGTTAGGGCCAAATCCATTGGATAATTATTTCTTATGTATTTATATTCTATATTTATGTTTCATCCCTTTGTTTTATCTCTTTGAATTGTAGTAGCAGAAAAAATATATAGAAACTGTGCTTGTGGCCTCTCTTTCTGACCTCTCTCATAGGAGCTTGAGGAGAAGGATATCCAATCAAAGATCAAAAATAGCTTGTTTATGATTTCTTGGAAGCTTAGATATTTTTTTTATCATGTTCATAATATGCCTACTATACGTTAGAAGTTATGCTTAGATCATATTTTAGCATAGGTTAAGTAGGGTTTTATATTGAAATCATCTTTTCCACTTTTAAACATGTTAGTTTGTCAATAATCAATGCATGAATGTGTGTCGTCATTGCAGAGTTTTCTATAGTTGCAGGGAAAGGACCATTTTCATCACAGTCACCCTTCTTCTCTCCAACCTCCAATTCTGCCACTAACACCCTGTTTTGTGAATCCATCTTCACCACCATCGTGAGCAGCCCTCCAAGTGTAGAACATGTCGTCCAAGGGTTTTGAGTTGGGCTGGAGATGTTGGTCACTTGTCCCTCACCTATTTCAACCTTCTCCCAACTTTCCGCACCTTCCTTGCACCCTTTTCATCCTTATATCCCTCTCCACCCGTTACCTATAACAATTACTAAACATCGTGAAGAAAATTCTTGTAGTAGCGTTGCAGGTCACCATTTTCACTCCAACTTAGATCCTTTTTGCCTTTTGAACCTAAAATATGATCCATTTTACCCCCATATTTGAATTCATGGTCATAAGAGACCCTTAGGCTACTCCAAATCTCCTTCCTTCCTTGCTGCAAAAAGAGACTAGGCATTAGCATTTTATTTCATTTCAGAATTAGATTGAATAGGAAGACAGTTTACATGGAAGAACAAGTTTATTGAAATAGTAGATAGCAGTTGTTTTATGCTTTTATGAAATATTTTATTGTTTACAATAATTTCTTTACTACAAATGAATAGATAGATCGATGAATCATTTCCCATAGGATAATTTTATTTTCCTCCAACTAGGTTAATTGTTTATTCTTTGCTTTCAATGTCAATTGCAAGTAGAAGTTTGATAGACACTCTTTTTGTCTTATATTAGAATAAATTATTTTCATTACATTAGCTAGCTTCACTTTAATCAAGTAGGAGGAATGACCTAAAACTAATACTGACCAGAAGACCTAGTTTTTGGTGGCATGAGTATAATCCATTGTTTGTGCTTATAGCACTGTCACCTCTAATTTTTTATGAACCTCGGGTTGATAGATAAAGCTGAGTATCCCTTGGGAGTTTCAACACTCTTGGTGTAATAACAAGGCCCACCAATACCCATCTTGGAGCATTATATATATATATATATATATATATATATATATATATATATCATAATCATAAACATAAAGAATAAGAGCTATGACTTTACTAGTGAATGTGGGATGAACAGAACCTGTGTCTTCAAAATGTTCTTCTAGATTCTCGATGTAAATGCCCAAAGAAACATGAGATAAGGGACATCCTTGTTTGAATTTGATATTTCATTTAATTTATTATGGTCGACCCTTAATGGTTCTAAAATTTAAAAAATCCATTATCAACTTGTCCCAACACCCTAAATTGGAGAGGAACTGTTATGTCCTCCAATGAGGTTATCCTTTAGGGGGGGGAATATATTCAAAAGGTTATTTTTTTATGATAATAATTTTAGGTGAAAAATAGTTTATATAATTTAAATATCTCACATTTCTCCTTATTTCAAAACTCTAATACTATTTTTCACTATGAAGTTTCATGCAAATTTGTTCTTAATTAAACAATGTTCATTTACTCTTCACACTAGTCAATATATAAATATTATTCTTATTTCAGATTTTAAGGTTAGTTACATATAATATCTTAGTTTCATTTTCCCTATAATTGTTATACCCAAAAATTCTTCCTTCAAATTTAAGTGATAATGTTTTTAATATTATATGATTTTTGTAAACCTATCTCCTCCTTTATCCCCCAATGGTCTAACCAAGATTTGGCATCCTTATGCGATCCCCACTTGAGCCAAAGAGGCTGGTTTTGGCTAGAGTTAGAAGCAAATTTAAGAAACATTTTAGCTTCCACGTCGTTTAATTTGTTCTTATACATATGATACCCCGTCATGGTCATCCTTTCAATGAGGGAAATACTTGCTTCAGTCAAGAGAATAGTATATGAAGTATTTTATTTAATATTATGATGGTAGGTTGTAAAATACTTTTGTATCTGTTCTATATTCCTCCATGACTCTCTAGAAATAGGGAAACCCCAAACCTCACATCTATATAAAATAATAAGAGTGATGATAGTTTCAAAGAGAATATTTATTTATTTATTTGGTAACATATATAATATTTGTGGACTCACAAATATTTTTGAACCCATAATAAGCTTTCCATCCTCCATTTATTCTTTTCTCAATGTTATAATTCCAACTGAGCTTGTAATGCATTTCATTTCCAAGATATTTGAGTGAAGGAAATTTATATAAGTAGTTTTTGTCTTATATGAAAGTATCATATCTGATATTATTGGATTTAATTATCATGACTTTAATTTTGTTTGTATTAAAAATCATACCTGATGAGGCCCATCATTAGGTATATTGTAAGGGGTTAAAATTCCATGCTTCAACCTATTAAGTTACCTCTCTCTCATATTTATTTACATTTTTGTCATATTATGCTTAATGATAATGGTATAGGATGTTTTTCATGTCTGTTTTCCTAATCTAAATTAATTTAAGGAAATGAAGCCATTTTTGAGATATTTTCCACCTAAGGGCTCCAAGTAGACAACAAGAAGAGATTGTAGGAGGTTTCTCCACCACCTTAACATTCTCAATCATAGAAGGGCACACCGAGATCTCTCCCAACTCCTTGAAGGCAAAGGAAGCCAAGCAAAGTGGAATTTATGGGGAGTCAAGTTCCACTCTTCTCGAGATCAAGTAGAAATTATTCCTACCTTTTAGGGAGTTGTTGGTAGCTACCCATTTGTATAAATAAACATATGCAAGAGCTCACTAGGATTGAAACTTTGTATTCATTTAGGTAGCTTTGGAGCTCTAATTTAGTGTAATTTGTTACTGTAATATGATGTACTAGAAATTTTTATGCAATGATAATGAGAAGTTGTTTGTTCCATCACTGATTTAGTCTCAGAGGGATGATTCTTTTGGGTTAGGGCCAAATCCATTGGATAATTATTTCTTATGTATTTATATTCTATATTTATGTTTCAGCCCTTTGTTTTATCTCTTTGAATTGTAGTAGCAGAAAAAATATATAGAAACTGTGCTTGTGGCCTCTCTTTCTGACCTCTCTCATAGGAGCTTGAGGAGAAGGATATCCAATCACAGATCAAAAATAGCTTGTTTATGATTTCTTGGAAGCTTAGATAGTTTTGTTATCATGTTCATAATATGCCTACTATACGTTAGAAGTTATATTTGTGCTTAGATCATATTTTAGCATAGGTTAAGTAGGGTTCTATATTGAAATCATCTTTTCCAATTTTAAACATGTTAGTTTGTCAATAATCAATGCATGAATGTGTGTCGTCATTGCAGAGTTTTCTATAGTTACAGGGAAAGGACCATTTTCATCACAGTCACCCTTCTTCTCTCCAACCTCCAATTCTGCCACTAACACCCTGTTTTGTGAAGCCATCTGCACCACCATTGTGAGCAGCCCTCCAAGTGTAGAACATGCCATCCAAGTGTAGAACATGCCATCCAAGGGTTTTGATTTTGGATGGAGATGTTCGTCACCTGTCCCTCACCTATTTCAACCTTCTCCCAACTTTCCACACCTTCCTTGCACCCTTTTCATCCTTATATCCCTCTCCACCCGTTACCTATAACAATTACGAAACATCGTGAAGAAACTTCTTGTAGTAGCATTGCAGGTCACCATTTTCACTCCAACTTAGATCCTTTTCTCCTTTTGAACCTAAAATATGATGCATTTTACCCCCATATTTGAATTCGTGGTCATAAGAGACCCTTAGGCTACTCCAAATCTCCTTCCTTCCTTGCTGCAAAAAGAGACTAGGCATTAGCATTTTATTTCATTTCAAAATAATTAGATTGAATAAAGATAATTTACATGAAATTACAAGTTTAATGAAATAGTAGATAGGAGTTGGTTTATTCTTTATGAAATTTTTACATCTACAATAATTTCTTTACTAAAAATGAATGCATAGCTCGATGAATTATTTCCCATAGATAATTTTTCCTCCAACTCATAACTATTTATATTTTTCTTTAAATGTCAATTGCAAGTAGGTAAAAGTTTGATAGACACTCCCTTTGTCTTATATTAGAATAAATTATTTTCAT